>SJYV01046862.1:39229-76551 GCA_006410875.1 Neotragus pygmaeus | reverse complement strand
CCCATGGACCGTAGCCTACCAGGCTCCTCTGTGCATGGGATTTTCCAGGCAAGGGTACTGGAGTGGGTTGCCATTTCCTTCTCCAGAGGATCTTCGAACCTGCGTCTCCCACATTGTAGGCAGATGCTCTCCCATCTGAGCCACCAGCGAAGTCATAGAACCAGTATTGAAATCTAGTTTGGCTTTGGAACTCATGTCCTTAATCACTGTCCTGTCCTGCCTCTCCAAGGGACAAAAGACTACAGGTTTGCTGACCACTCTGGATTCCTCTAGTGTACTGGATTTGAGTCTCATATTTGGTTTTGATTTTCTTGGATATCAACAAGGAAGGGAAACAGCAAGTTAAATGGCATTAATATCCTCATAGCCTTCAGGCCTTTGCTCAATGTCACTCAGTCTCAATGAGATCTACCCTGACTCCTCGTCCTAATTCATACTGGAGCCTGCCTCTTCCTGCTCCCTTCAGCAATCCCAATCTCCTTTTTGCTTTGCTTTCATGATGGCACATTTTATCTTCTAACATAATGGATATATTTCAAATATTGCATACTTTTTGCAACACACAGGAGTTTCTACAGTATAGTCTATAGTAATAAATAGTAATAAATTCACTTATGAATTGCAAATTAGATACATCTGTTTAATACATTCATTGTTTAATTGTCTGTCTTCTTCCACTAGAATACCATGGGGAGCATCGTTTTCTGTTTGGATTACTGTTGGATCCCAAGCGTCATGGACCGTTCCTGATATAAAGCAGATACTCAATAACAGTTTTGTCAAACACTTAAATGACAATATTAGAGAGGAAGGACAGAACCATATATCTGCAGTGGCAAAGTAGGTCAATTTTTCACTGGCTTATGTTTTCTTTCTCTTTCTTTTCTCATTTTCTTCCTTTTTCCCTACTCGTTTGCATGATGAACTCAAGGCAGCTCTAGCACTTAACTCTCAAAGCAAGTCTTCAGTAGGGTTTTCTGACTGTAGATCCTGACCTTACTGTCATCATTATAGCAAATGTGTCAAGGGGTTTCATGATGCTTTTGATGGAATCTTTCAACGAAAAATGGACATTTTCCTGACATCTAAGTCTGCAAAGGCAATCCTTTTAGGGGTCTAAGAATAGTGTCTAAGTACCATTCCCAATGATTCGGGTTTTATAGCAGATCCTGTAGGGATGGAGATGGGAAAGTAAAAAGTGGAATTTTTGCGTGAAACAATTGATTTAAAGGGAGGACATCCTTTGTGTTCCTAGGAGCTCACCTCTGGAGTCGTCTTTCCTGGCTGCAAGCCTGAAGGGTGAAAAGCCAAGGTCGTTAATGAGGTTTATTGTGGGGCCCTAAATGGGAAACCTTAAAAAAGAATGGGCTAGCTTTGTGGTCGGAAGCTAAGATGGCGCCTACAGGAAGAAGTGGGGGCGTAGTTTATGTTAAAATTTTTGATTGGCTCTCTTAACTTCGGTGCATGTGGGCAGCAGGTGATCACTATAAACTTATGTTACAATGAAGGCACATGATGATTTGACCTTTAATGCAATTGGTGCAACTGAAGGCTGACCTTTAATGTGATTGGTACAACTGAAGGCTGACCTTTAACGCGATTGGTGCAACTGAAAACATAACGATTTGACCTTTAACTTGATTGGTAGAACTGTGGAAAGTCCCTCCCTGCTTGCCTATATAAGCTGGGAGCCTGCGGCAATAAAGTAGAACTGTTATAGACGGAATGTTTGTTAGGTGTGACTGTCTCTCGCTTGCCGTGGGGGCTGGGTTGGCGGACAGCAGGCTCACCTCTCCTGGGGACTCCTTGGCTTTGCTGAGGGAAGTTCCAACTGCCTCTCTCTTTCTGCCGAGCGCCCCCCCCTCAAAGTTTATCTAGAGGACGAACCTGAGTTGAGACCAATTGCTGGGGTGCGTGCAGGTGGGGATGTGATGTGAGCTTCCGTAGGAGCTGGCCACAGGTCTTGGCCAAGCCTCTGGGAGCCACAAATACCGGTGTCATCTCAAGGTGAAGGCGAAGGGCACCTGGCTGCCAACCCCAGGAAAGAACATCAGAAACACTTGTGTCAGGAGGAGTGACAGAGCTTTGGCTTTCTCATGGTCCCTGCTCTGGGCACCTGCAAAGCCGATTTATTCAACAGATATTTGCAGGAATGCCTACTCTTGAGTTAGCCATTGCTTCAGAAGCTTGAATACATGTTAGAGAACAGGGCAGTCAGCTTCTCTGCCCTCATGGAGTTTACATTCTGTTGGGGGCACACTACCAGGGAACTGGGTGAAAACAGTGACTGAAAGACTAACTTCAGACAGTGGTAAGTGTAGTGAAAAAAAGGAAAAGAGTGGGGTGATGGAGAGTACAGGTGGAGAGGGGACAGACTCTGGACTTTGGGGGTTCAGGGAAGGGCTCAGAGGAGATAACCATTGGACAGGGACTTGAGTTATCAGAAGGTGCCTGCTGAGCAGGGAAGGGGAGGACCTACCCAGGGAGACTTTCTCCTCTGGGCACAGGAGGAAGGGCAGACTGAGAGATCAGGTTAGGGAGGAGGGCAGGAGCCGGGCTGCAGGGGGCCTTGAAGGCTGAGAGGACTCTGGGTTTTACTGTGATGTNGCTGGAAGAAGTACAAGCTGGAATCAAGATTGCCGGGAGAAATATCAATAACCTCAGATATGCAGATGACACCACCCTTATGGCAGAAATTGAAGAAGAACTAAAGAGCCTCTTGATGAGGATAAAAGAGGAGAGTGAGAAATTTGGCCCAAAGCTCAATATTCAGAAAACGAAGATCATGGCATCTGGTCCCATCACTTCACTGCAAATAGATGGGGAAACAGTGGAAACAGTGAGAGACTTTTATTTTCTTGGGCTCCAAATTCACTGCAGATGGTGACTGCAGCCATGAAATTAAAAGACGCTTACTCCTTGGAAGAAAAGCTATGATCAACCTAGACAGCATATTAAAAAGCAAAGACATTACTTTTCTGACAACAGTCCGTCTAGTCAAAGCTATGGTTTTTCCAGTGGTCATGTACGGATGTGAGAGTTGGACCATAAAGAAAGTCAAGTGCTGAAGAAATGATGTTTTTGAACTGTGGTGTTGGAGAAGACTCTTAAGTCACTTGGACTGCAAGGAGATACAACCAGTCCATCCTAAAGGAAATCAACCCTGAATATTCATTGGAAGGACAGATGTTAAAGCTGAGACTCCAATACTCTGGCCACCTGATGCAAAGAACCGACTAACTGGAAAAGACCCTGATGCTGGGAAAGATTGAAGGCAGGAGGAGAAGGGGACGACATCACCGACTCAATGGACATGAGTGTGGGTAAACTCTGGGAGCTGGTGATGGACAGAGAGGCCTGGCGTGCTGCAGTCCATAGGGTCACAAAGAGTTGGACACAACTGAGTGACTGAACGGAACTGAACATGGCCCTGCCCATCAGAACAAGACCCAGATTCCCCCTCTGTCAGTCTCTCCCATAAGGGAAGCTTCCATAAGCCTCTTATCCTTATCCATCAGAGGGCAGACAGAATGAAAACCACAACCACAGAAAATTAACCAAACTGATCACATGGACCACAGCTTTGTCTAACTCAATGAAACTATGAGCCATGTTAGCTCAGAGGAGAGCTTAACAGAGAGTTCCAAGTGGCTGCTGCTGTGGCTGCTGAGTCGCTTCAGTCGTGTCCAACTCTGTGCGACCCCATAGACGGCAGCCCACAGGCTCCCCCGTCCCTGATTCTCCAGGCAAGAACACTGGAGCGGGGTGCCATTTCTTTCTCCAATGCATGAAAGTGGAAAGTGAAGTCGCTCAGTCATGTCTGACTCTTAGCGGTACTACTGATGAAATCAAGTAGACACAAGAGTCAGTCCGGGTGCCAATATTCATTTACACCAGCTTACTTGATATTCACAGGGCTCTACTCGACACATCAAATGGATCCCATCAGACTTAAGCTGTCACCATCATTAAGATCTGTAATTGACACTGATAAGGAACATGGATGAAATGAGAAGAAAAATAAAGCTAAGTCACCACCAAGTCAATGATACTGTGTCTTCCTTCCTCGGCTTCTATCAGTTGTACAAAAAACAAACAAGAGATGACATCAGCCAATCACTGACCTTATGGAGAGCTGGAGCCAAGACCGGTACCAAGAATCCATTGTAAATATAATTGACAAGCTGATTACGAATTAAAGGGTGAGCCACCTAAGATAGAAACAAACAGTCAGGAAAAGACAATCTTTAGATCTTCTTAAAATCAAACCTGAATTCAAAAAGGAAATCCAAATGTTTGCCATTTATTTCATGCCTAAAGAATAATTGCCCCTCCAACCACCATGTAATTTTTCCAGATAGTTTATCCCAGTATAAATAAATAGCCTGGACTTCCAAATTTTAAAACCAGTAATTTAAAATTTCTATTTGGAAAAAATATAAAAAACATATAATAAATAGACTGAATATGTACATGGGCTCATATATGAAAGTCAACAAACTGGAATGGATAATTTTTGCTCCATAACTTCATCTATGTCCTATCTCAACTTGCGACTAATTTTTTAAAAATAACTGTCAAAATGGACAATCAAAACCATTCATTTTGTCAGCAGAAAAAAATTCTCATTTTGAAATGCATTCTCTGATAAAATCATTTATATGGGGAGGAAGGCATTTAGAAAATCTTTTCATAAAAAACAGATAATGCTAAAAAGCAGAAAACATTATCAGAGGTACAACGTTTCCTTTATTTAACTTGCAAAATATATTTAGTATGGATAAGCCTTACTGATGTCTTTTATAAATACAATCATCCCCGGTATCTGTGGGGAATTGGTTCTGGGATGACCAGCCCCCACTGCCACAATACCAAAATCTGTAGATGCTTAAGTCTCTTAAAAATAAAAATGGCATAGTGTTTTCATATAATCTACATACGTCTTCCCATATACTATAAATCATCTCTAAATTACTTTATAATGCCTAATACAATACAAATAGTAACTACAATATAAATGCTACGTAAACAGTTGCTGGCATTCAGTAAATTCAAGTTTTGCCCTATGGAACTTTCTGAATTCTTCTGGAAATACTTTCAGATCTGCTGTTGGTGGATCCACAGCTGTGAAACCTGCAGGTGCAAAGGTCAACGGTAATCTTTTTCAGTAGTACCCCCAAACAAAAAATCTTAAAATATATGGCTTCAGTCTCAGAATAGGATATAAACTATATCTCTGTTCTCAACCATGCCTGTTAGCTTTCTCTTTCTTTAAAAAAATAAAGAGTCAAACAATAAAGTAAAAAGCAATTTCCAGGGAAGTGCGGCTAGATCTTTAAATTACTGATAATCTCACTCTCTGTGTACATTTGGGGAGAAACTAATAGTTCCATCTTTTTTATTTTCACAAAATTCTGCAAGAA
The DNA here is from genome assembly GCA_006410875.1 of Neotragus pygmaeus. Classification (NCBI taxonomy): domain Eukaryota; kingdom Metazoa; phylum Chordata; class Mammalia; order Artiodactyla; family Bovidae; genus Neotragus; species Neotragus pygmaeus. The sequence continues at coordinate 71,128 of SJYV01046862.1, read as the reverse complement.
AATGTTGATAGACTGTAATATTAAAGGAAAAAATAACTTAAGATGTAATCCATTTATCTTATACATAAATAAAATCTCCTTTGACTTAGCAATAAAAATGAGACGGGAACTGAAGTAATTTACTTGCATTTTCTTCCAGAAGCTATTTTTTCATTTGGTAGATAAACAAATTATAACTAACATTTTTCCCCTTACAATCATCATAAAGAAATTTTATTTCTTAATAAATCTAGTATTAAGGTAATATTTGTCCTATATAGAAATAAAACATTTTTCAGTGAAAACCTACTGCACCCTTAAGTATATATATGATCTGATTTTTTATTGAAAACAGTAACAAGAAATTTGAAGGTAAAAATCTAATCAAAAAGCCAAATATACTTGAGTTCAGTGGCTGTTTTTCCCCCGAAGCAGGCCAATTTCAAGCAAATTTAATTTGTGTTGCTAAGAAGATGCTTAACGTCTTCTAAATTCAATTGAGATAACAATATCCTTTATGTACTATGCACAATTAAGCAAAATAAAGTGTTTTGCTTTGTAGACTCCCAAGAAGACCTTGAAGTAAAAATGGTATAATCTGGAGTACTTAGAAGCCTAAAAATATCTATTTAATGAGTCTGCCATTGAACTTATTTTTGACGGTTAAATGGATAATCAAAACAGAATTAACACTTTTTATAAGGAAGATAAAGAAAATCTACTCATTTTTTTTCTCAATTAAAACTTCCCCCAAACCTATAAACTAACATTTTTACTCATTCCAGGACATTCAATAGGATAAAGTAAAGCATCAGTGTTCCACAAACGTTGACTGCAACAAGAGAAGGAACGCTGATGTGATCAGCTGACTCGGCCTGTCGCCTGTATCCTGAATGGGCCGCTCTCACCTGAATGACGGCGTTGCAGAACTCCAGCGAGTTCATGAACTGGACGAGCGGCGGGAGGAGGAGCCAGTCGTCCCTCAGCAGGCAGTGCCACCCCTCGCCTTTCTCCTCCAGCTTGGTAGGCAGGGAGGAGTACAGGCCGCTGAGCCCCGTCGCAAGCACCTGGGTTCAGAAACAAGAGTGCAATCAGTACTCTCCCTGAGCTCTTCACCTGCAACCGTGGCTCCCACTCGACGCCTCGGCCGCCGGCCGACTGCACTTTAGGGAGCGCGGGCTTCCCGCATTCGAGGCTGTCGGCCTGGAGGGAACCCGGAAGGTTCGTGGAAGGAGGCATGAGGCGGAACAAAAGCACCAGCTCTGGGTCCACGGATACTACAGGTTGCTGACTTCTTCCGTGTTGGGCGACGCTGGGCTGGGGTCGGGGGAGGGAGGGAGACAGACGCAAGATGAAGTAACCGTGGTCACGGCCCCCACGTGTGTGCAGGAGAGAAGCAAACTCAGCAGCAACGTGTTCTATCACACTGCGCTGAGCGCACACCCAGCAGGGCCCACACCCCTGTCCACGGGGAGCGCCTGGGACTGAGGCGGCCGGGGCAGAAGACGTCTCAGGAGAACGGTGAGCAGTTGGATGAGAAAGATCCCGGCAGCCGTGTTCAAGGTCATGACTGACACGCGCATGTGGACACTTTAGAAGGCACTTTCATTCTCTTGCTCTCTTGAGCAAAGATATAAAAATCAATTGGTGGTTGTTTTAGTCACTAAGTCATGTCTGACACTTTGGCTACCCCATGGAATATAGCCTGCTAGGCTACTCTGTCCATGGAATTTTCCAGGCAAGAATATGGGAGTGGGTTGTCATTTCTTCCTACAGGGGATCTTCCTGACCCAGGGATCAGACCTGGATCTCTTATGTCTCCTGCATTGGCAGGTGGATTCTTTACCACTGAGCCACCAGGGAAACCCTGTCAAAATCAATAATCCCTTCTAAAAAGACCAGTCTTAATCACTAGTAGAGTTTAGGTTGCCCTGAAACCAAAAGGTTATTTTTATTTATTTTTTAAAAATTTAATTTAAAAATTTTTAGGATGTCTTTTTATTTATTTTTATTTTACTTTACAATACTGTATTGGTTTTGCCATACACTGACATGAATCCACCATGGGTGTACATGAGTTTCCAATCCTGAACCCCCCCTCACACCTCTCTCCCCACATCATCTCTCTGGGTCATCCCAGTGCACCAGCCCCAAGCAAAAGGTTATTTTTAAAGACCATTTCCCACCAGCCAAATATTGAATACTCAGTGAAATGACCTTCAGGGTTTTAATTCTGATTCTACCACTCGTTTGTCGTCTGACCTTGGGTAAGTAAGTAATTTTTCTCTGGGCCCCAGTTTCCTCCTCTGTAAAATAGGTTGGAAGAAATGCCTGGACACTCTTGTATTTCCACGTGAGCCCTAGTATTTTAGGAGACTGCCAGAGATTCAGAGAATAAGACAGCACCATTGGGTAATGTCTCCATGACTCTCTTTCCAGGTTTGCAAGGGTCTGGCACCCCTTCACCTTGAAACCATAATATTCAGCTGTAGGTCTTTGGCTTTCTCTCTCTGGTTATTTAATCAGTGGTAAAGGAAGGATTTCTATCTACCCTTCTCAGTAGATGTGATGTGCCCCAGGCATCTGCCTTTTAGCAACTTACGTTTACCATAGTTTCTTTATTATATAAAGGGACAGTGACAGAATCTAAATGTCTCTGGTTAATTATTTTTCAAGTCCAATATTGCACTTCAGACTGCAGGTCTCCAGCGTCAGAGATGATTGTGACGATTTAAGTAACACGTTCGCCCCCTGGTGACCTTTGTAAAAACTGCAAAAAGACTCAGCCATTCAACAAAAACTGAACTTAAATCCTGCTTCTCCCTAGCCTTCAAGGCAGGATTTAAAAAGTGGAAATATCATGTCCTGTAAAGTAATACGTAGTTTAAAAATGAGAAGGTTATATATGTGAAGCTTGTGTTTCTACTTTCAGAACCAACTTTTGCCCATTTGGCACTTCCACGCTTTTGCCTTTCGGTTCTTGACTTTGCAGTTGGGGTGGAGGATGTATTGAATTTGACGTGGCCATCCTTTAGTTACATTTGTCTCCCCGTGCAACAGTGGAATTGGTTACTCCAGGAGATGATCAGCTTTCTCTTGTTGGAGATGCAGAAGCAGATGTTGTGGGTGTGCTTCTTGTCCTTCTTGCAGTTGTTAGAAAAGGGTATGGATGAGGTTAGATCCACTGACTAAATGAGCAAATATTTGTTGAGTACCTACTATATCCCAGAAAATTCCTAAAAGACAGGGTGTACAAGTTGTGAATAAAACAAAGTTCTTGTTTTACAAGCTTACATTTTATTGGGGAAAATAGCCCCCAGTGTTATTTTCTAATCAGACATTTTAAGATTCATAATTCCAAGGAATAGTAGTCTGGTTTGGCAAACGTTGGTAACAGATTTTGGCCAGGGACTCAGGGCCCTAAGGAAATTTTGTGTATCAGACTGAGAGCAATTGAGGCCTCTGGACATCGTGCTGACAGACAGATACCCTACCACTTGGAGCTATTCCGGGTCCTGAAAGTGGAGAAGCTGGTTCAAGGTTTTCATTTTCTAAGGTATAATCAATCTTGGATGCAGCCTGTAGATGGGAGGAGAGGAAAGAGAGGAACTTGTAGAGACATCAGGAATTTTATATATTTACAGATCTCTAGAGCTGGAAGCGTGTTTGAGATGATCTGTTTTAACATCCTCATTTTATCTTTTTAGTTTTTTTAAATTGAAATATAGTTGATTTACTATGTTGTGTTAATTGCTGCTATAAAGGAAATTGATTCAGTTGCATATATACATATAATACATATATGTATATATACATATGATATATACATACATACATATATGGGCTTCCTAGGTGGCTCAGTGGTAAAGTACCTGACCGCCAATGCAAGAGATGCGGGTTGAGTCCCTGGGTTAGGAAGATCCCCTAGAGGAGGTATGGCAACCGACTCAAGAATTCTTGCCTGGAGGATCCCATGGACAGAGGACCTGGAGAGCTACAGCGATAGGGTCGCGCAGAGTTGGACACGACTGAAGCGACTTGGCACACGCACAGAGCACATGCACATATATATGTGTACATTCTTTTAAAAATATTCTCTCCCATTATTATTATAGGATATTGAATGTAGTTCTCTGTGCTATATAGTAAAACTTTGTTGTTTATCCATTCTATATATAAAAACTTACATCTGCTAACCCCAGCCTTCCACTCTGTCTGTCCCCCAGCCCCCTCACCCTTGGCAACAACCGCTCTGTTTTCTGTGTCTGTGATTCTTTTCTGTTTCATAGATCGGTTCGTTTGTGTCATATTTTAGATTCCACATACAAGTTATATCATAGGATTTGTAATTCTCTTTCTGACTTAACATCACTTAGTATGGTAACCACTGGTTGTGTCCATGTTGCTGCAAATGGCATTGTCTTGTTCTTTTTAATGGCTGAGTAATATTCCATTATATATATAAATATATAGACACCACATCTCTATCCACTCATCTGTCCATGCACACTCAGGTTGCTTCTGTGTCTTGGCTATTGTGAATAGTGCTACTGTGAACACAGGGGGCGTATATCTTTTTGGATTGCACTTTTGTCTGGATATACGCTCAGGAGCAGGGTTGCTAGATCATATGGTAATTCTGTTTTTAGTTTTCTGAGGAACCTCCATATTGTTTTCCATAGTGGCTGTACCAAGCTACATTCCCACCAACAGTGTAGGAGGGTTCCTTTTTCTCCACACCCTCTCCAGCATTTGTTATTTGTAGACTTCTTAATCATGTGGTGTGAGGTGGTACCTCATGGTAATTTTGCTTTGCATTTCTCAAAAATTAATGGTAACATCCTCGTTTTAGAGATGGAGTAACTCAGCCACAGAGAGAAATACCTTTCCTGAAATCCTAATCAATGATCATTAGCAAATGGGAATTAAAAATTGAATCTGTATGTGTTGACAGGAGAACAAACATATTACAAACTAGTGTGAAGAGCATGATTCTAATTTTGACTAAAAGTCATATGTGATTATCTTTTGGAGGTGAGATTGCAAGGGTATTAACTTTTCTTTGTATGCGGTGGTATATTTTTAAAATATTCTCTAGTGAGGATGCAGAATTGTAAAAGGTTAAAAAAAACCCAAGCCATTATTCAAAAGAACTTGTATTTTCAGTGACTCAAAGGAAATAAACCAAAACCCAAAACGCAATAGAACACACACACACAATTTTTTCTTTTTTCCATTTTCATGAATTTTCCACATTCTAAAAGTAAGTGTTGTAGAAACCAGTAGTCTTCCCCCTATTCATTTCTTCTCTCCTCTGGCCATATAGCAGGATCACTTTTCCTTATAGTAGGATTACCTTACTCTTCCTTGGCTCTTGCACTTATTGTTGGATCATTTGACTACTTTTGGCCAATAAGTAGGGACCCATGTGATCAGTATAGTCAGGATTGCCTCAGGGCCACAGCATTTAATTTCGAGCATGAGTCTTTCTAGCACCAGGGAACTCCAGGTCTTGTGTTGAGGTTGAAGTGCCTTAAGATGGGAAGCTTCCTACACTGCTGAGGAGTGGATCAGGAGGACAGCTGCACTGAAGAGGTGCCCAGACATGTTGTGGACTTTGATGAAAAGGAAATAAACTTTTACTGGGTTATGGCACTGAGATTTTGGTGGTGTTTGTTGCCCCAGCTTTGGTGGTTTAGTCGCTAAGTCATATCTAACTCTTGTGACCTCATGGACTGTAGCCCACCAGGGTCCTCTGTCCAAGGGACTCTCCAGGCAAGAATACTGGAGTGGGTTGTCATTTCCTTCTCCAGGAGATCTTCCCAACCCAGGAATTGAACCCAAGTCTCCAGCATTGCAGGCAGATTCTTTGCTGACTGAGCTACAAGGGAAGTTAGTCTATTTTGACTAATGCAGTAGCATGTATCACTCATACACTATATATAACTTACGTGCTAAAAAGAATTATTGCCATTTCACAAAATGTAATCAAACATATACCATAATCAGAAATATTTATGTCTAGTTTTATATTGAATTAAAGTTTTAATGGGCTTCCCTTGTGGCTCAGCTGGAAAAGCATCCACATGCAAAANCATATTGTTTTCCATAGTGGCTGTACCAAGCTACATTCCCACCAACAGTGTAGGAGGGTTCCTTTTTCTCCACACCCTCTCCAGCATTTGTTATTTGTAGACTTCTTAATCATGTGGTGTGAGGTGGTACCTCATGGTAATTTTGCTTTGCATTTCTCAAAAATTAATGGTAACATCCTCGTTTTAGAGATGGAGTAACTCAGCCACAGAGAGAAATACCTTTCCTGAAATCCTAATCAATGATCATTAGCAAATGGGAATTAAAAATTGAATCTGTATGTGTTGACAGGAGAACAAACATATTACAAACTAGTGTGAAGAGCATGATTCTAATTTTGACTAAAAGTCATATGTGATTATCTTTTGGAGGTGAGATTGCAAGGGTATTAACTTTTCTTTGTATGCGGTGGTATATTTTTAAAATATTCTCTAGTGAGGATGCAGAATTGTAAAAGGTTAAAAAAAACCCAAGCCATTATTCAAAAGAACTTGTATTTTCAGTGACTCAAAGGAAATAAACCAAAACCCAAAACGCAATAGAACACACACACACAATTTTTTCTTTTTTCCATTTTCATGAATTTTCCACATTCTAAAAGTAAGTGTTGTAGAAACCAGTAGTCTTCCCCCTATTCATTTCTTCTCTCCTCTGGCCATATAGCAGGATCACTTTTCCTTATAGTAGGATTACCTTACTCTTCCTTGGCTCTTGCACTTATTGTTGGATCATTTGACTACTTTTGGCCAATAAGTAGGGACCCATGTGATCAGTATAGTCAGGATTGCCTCAGGGCCACAGCATTTAATTTCGAGCATGAGTCTTTCTAGCACCAGGGAACTCCAGGTCTTGTGTTGAGGTTGAAGTGCCTTAAGATGGGAAGCTTCCTACACTGCTGAGGAGTGGATCAGGAGGACAGCTGCACTGAAGAGGTGCCCAGACATGTTGTGGACTTTGATGAAAAGGAAATAAACTTTTACTGGGTTATGGCACTGAGATTTTGGTGGTGTTTGTTGCCCCAGCTTTGGTGGTTTAGTCGCTAAGTCATATCTAACTCTTGTGACCTCATGGACTGTAGCCCACCAGGGTCCTCTGTCCAAGGGACTCTCCAGGCAAGAATACTGGAGTGGGTTGTCATTTCCTTCTCCAGGAGATCTTCCCAACCCAGGAATTGAACCCAAGTCTCCAGCATTGCAGGCAGATTCTTTGCTGACTGAGCTACAAGGGAAGTTAGTCTATTTTGACTAATGCAGTAGCATGTATCACTCATACACTATATATAACTTACGTGCTAAAAAGAATTATTGCCATTTCACAAAATGTAATCAAACATATACCATAATCAGAAATATTTATGTCTAGTTTTATATTGAATTAAAGTTTTAATGGGCTTCCCTTGTGGCTCAGCTGGAAAAGCATCCACATGCAAAATGGGAGACCTGGGTTTGATCTCTGGGTTGGGAAGATCCCCTGGAGAAGGGAAAGGCTACCCACTCCAGTATTCTGGCCTGGAGAATTCCATAGACTGTATAGTCCATTGGGTTGCAAAGAGTCAGACATGACTGAGTGACTTTCACTTTCACATAGTTTTAATGAAAAATCATTGATTTTTTTTTTTTTTTGGCTGCTGCTTGGCATGTGGGATCTTAGTTCCCTGACCAAGGACTGAACCTGTAGCCCCTGCAGTGGAAGCATATAGTCCTAACCACTGAACATCCAGGGAATTTGCACACTTTTTTTTTTCAATTAAGGGATGTTGGTTTGTAATGAAGAGTTAGTTGAGTCATAGACATGTAGTGTTGGGAAGGACCTAAAAATTTTATCTTGCACATTCCACAAGTTCGTATAGAGAGAGGTATATAGCAACCATCCAAAACAAGTAAGTTGTCTAAACCAGTGGCTTCTAAAACCTTGTTGTTGTTGTTCAGTCGCTCAGTCATGTCCTACTCTTTGCAAACTCATGGACTGCAGCACGCCAGGCTTCCCTGTCCTTCACTGTCTCCCAGAGCTTGCTCAGACTCATGTCCATTGTGTCAGTGATGCCATCCAACCATCTCATCCTCTGTCATTCTCTTCTCCTGCCTTCAGTCTTTCCAAGCATCAGGATCTTTTCCAGTGAGTCAGCTCTTTGCATCAGGTGGCCAAAATATAGGAGCTTCAGCATCAGTCCTTCCAATGAATATTCAGGGTTGATTCCTTTAGGATTGACTGGTTTGATCTCCTTGCTCTCCAAAGGACTCTCAAGAGTCTTCTCCAGCACCACAATTTGAAAGCATAAATTCTTTGGCGCTCAGCCTTCTTTATGGTCCAGCTCTCACATTCGTACATGACTACTCGAAAAACCATAGCTTTGACTATACAGATCTCTGTTGGCAAAGTGATGTCTGTTTTTTAACATGCTGTCTAGGTTTGTCATAGCTTTTCTTCCAAGGAGCAAGCATCTTTTAATTTCATGGCTGCAGTCACCACCCGCAGTGATTTTGAAGCCCAAGAAAATAAAGGGTGTCACTGTTTGCATTTTTTCCCCATCAATTTCCCATCTTTCCAAAACCTTAATGAGCTGAAATATTGTATCATGCTTATGCTCAGTTGTGTCTGACTCTTTGTGACCCCATGGACTGCGTCTGCCAGGCTCCTCTGTCTATGGGATTGTCTAGGCAAGAATACTAGAGTGGGTTTCCATGCTCTTCTCCAGGGGATCTTTCCAACCCAGGGATCGAACATGTATCTCTTACATCTCATGCATTGGCAAGTGGGTTCTTTACCACTAGTACCACCTGGGAAGCCCAGAATATTGTATTGGGAGAACTGTAAAAAAAAAATTGAGACTCTTAAATCATACTTGTGGAATTTTAGTTAAGGAGGTCTAGGTTAGGACCTAGACATGTCATTTTCAGAATTTTGCTGTGTGATTTCAGTCACAAGTTTGGGAATTGCTGGTGTCAAGGATGACTTCCAACTTGGATTTGCCATTATTTCAAACTGAGCTTTATTTAAATTCTGTATTCACATGAAATCTAAAATCACTTTTGTAAATGCAGGTCAGATTCTTTAGAAGCAGAATCCAAGATGGGGATTCATGGGCACGTAATTTATTAAGGCGTGCTCTCAGGAGAAGCCTGTACAGGAATGGGGAAAGCCAGGCAGGGGAGGAGAAGAAGCCGAGCAAAAGTGTACTTCAGCAAAGTCGAGCTTCAGCCAAATCTTGCAGAGAGCTTGGATGTGCAAATTGTACTACAGAGCTTGCCTAACCTTGAGGCCAGGGAAGCTGGGCTTTGGCTCATTATCCCCACCCTGACTCTGGGGTCACTGGCTACCAGCCAGTGACTGGGGGGGCTGGGGATCGTGTAAATTGTGAGGTGATTGCAGTCATTGAAAGGCAATTTTTGGGTAGAGTTTGGTGATCTCTTAGCCAGAATTCAGTTGGTAGTTGGGGAATACATGTAACCAGACTGGAAAAGGGGATCCTAGGAGCACCAGTAACTTCTACTGTCGTCTACCTCCCCCACTACTCAGATCCCCTTGCATCTCAGATTGAATTTACTTTGTTTTGTGCCAGCTTCTCCAGCAGTCTGGAGCCACAATTTGTAGTGAAAGTTACAAAAGAGGGATCGGATGAGTTATAGCACCCCCATTCTGTGACTGGCCCCCAGACTGTCATTGCCGCTTATCATTTCCCTTCTTGCCTACCCATTAGAGAGTCTCTTCACCTCTGTTTAGCATTTCTGCTGGCCTAGGTGGCTTGACTAGACCCTTAGGGGGTCTGAATGCCTTATTAGCATGTCCTTATCAGGCCTTGGTTGCTCTCTTCTGCTCATTTACAGTTAAACTTGACATGAGAGTAAGAAGAGACACCCCCGTGGCAAACATTCCTCCCTGCCCCCACCTCCTCATGGTGGTAAGTGTCAGTCACTCCTGGAAGTCAGGTGAGGCCTTGTTTGGACTGCTGGTGTATTTGCACAAGGAGCAGAAAGTGTCCAGGTGGCGGCCATAGCGTTAGGTTCAGTGAGACTCTTATTTTGTCCCCTGGTGTAAGCTCTGGAGATGAGGGCCTCTAGACTCCCAGAGTCCAGGGTTGCAGGTATGGGAAGAGCAATCCCTAAGGGGGTCACAGGGAATCAAGGTGAGCAGAGACTCTCTTATTTCTATCTCCTGCTTCCTGGATGGAATAGTCTGCCCTTGGAGGATATTTCATCTATAATAGTCATTGGTTTAAGGATGCCTGGCACCTTGCCTGCATCTTTAAGAGGACATTTAACCAATATTAGATTAGCCTCTTTTGGATGATGTGGTGTATGATAGGATCAGTGGATTCCGTGTGCCCGTTACTTTCTTCTTTGGTCATTGATAGGGTTCCTTGGTCCAAGGAACCAATATTCCAACCAACTAATATTGGTCCAAGGACCAGTATTCCAACCAACTAATATTGGTAAGGACCAATATTCCTTGGTCCAATATTGTCCATGATTTCTTGCTGGTAAACAAGATACTCTGTACAGTAATGGGACAAGAGTGACAAAGGTGAGTTGCCCAAGGCGCAAACCTTAAGATGATAGTCCCTCCTTTTAAAAAAAAATCTTGAGTCTTTTATTTATTTGTTTAACCATGTATTTATTTGGCTGCACTGGGTCTTAGTTGTAGCCTTCAGGAGCTTTAGTTTGGCATGTGGGATCTAGTTCCCTGACCAGGGATTGAACCTAGACCCTGTGCATTGGGAGCGTGGAGCCTTCGCCACTGAACCACCAGGGAAGTCTTGTACTGCCTCACTTTGGTGCTGGCCCTGACTCTCTCAGCCTTAAAATAAGGCTGCTACTGAAGACGCTCCAGGCAGGAAAGGCAAATGATATACCCAGACTGTGTACCAGTCCTAGAGGGAAGAATTGCTGCCATTTGCAGGATGGAAGGTTCCACTTGTAGCCCGAGTGGCAATAGGTGGCTGGTTGGCCTCCTTGAAGGATGGTCCGATACTGGGGGCCTGAGCGTGGGTCTTTGTTGCTGACACATTGGACATCAGCAGCAGCAGTAGCCAGATCCTAGAAAATTCCTCTCAAAGCTGGCATCCTTCCGTATCACTCAGTAAATAGTTCACACCAGTGTGATATATGCTGCTTCCAAAACCCCGAGAGGCTTATCAGTGCTCTTTCTTGGTAGCAGTAGGTATAACATGTATTTTACTTGGAAGGAAATGTCCTGGCCCTAAACTTCCTCAGTGGGGGAGGCAGACCCCTGAACTTTTGTAATATTCATCTCCTGGATATCCAGAGTAGTTGCCACTTCATGGTCACTAGGTCAAATTAATATGCTGTCCTCAATATAGTGGACCAATACAGTACTTTCTGGAATGTCCAGATGGCCCAGGTCCCTTCAGAATATTTTGCAACAGAGAGTGTAATAGTTATCTACTCTTAGCCATCCCACCTGAAGCAAACTCCTTCCAGTTCTCCTTCCTTATGGATATTAAAAATAATGCCAGATCCAAAGCAGCACCGTGTACCGGACTCCATGTTATTGTGTTCTAGTAAAGATGCTAAAAGTAGAGCAGTAGCCGCCCTTGGTATGACTTCTTGGTAGATATGAATAGTTTACTGTCTACTGTATTCATTTGCTTCTTGCAAGGGCCAGACTTGTGAACCAAATGAACGTATGGTTGAGATAATGACCTCTGTATCAGTTAAATCTTTGAGGGCAGTACCAATTTCTGCTGTTCCTCCTGGAATGCAGTGTCTTTATTATTATTATTATTTTGGCTAGAAGAAGGTATAGTTTTAGGGACTTCTACTTGATCTGTCACACACAGTAACTCCATGGGTCAAGGAACCAATATGGGCTTTTGCTAACTGCTAAGTAAGACCATTCCAACTATATATTTAAGAGCTGGAGAGAGAGCTCCAGTTAGTCTGTGGACATGGTGGATTCACTGTGAGATGGATTTGGTCCAGGACTGTGTTTATTACTTGATCTGAATCTGATAGTTCTCTAACAGGGGACAGGAATGGGTCCCTGGGCTTCTATGTCAGCTCAGATGCTGTAACAGCCCTCAAAGATCTAGGTATTTCTTTTTATCCAAACATTGGCACTACAGTTATCCAAATACTTTAAGGACTGGAGGAATTACTACTATACACACACATGATCCCTGGGTTGAGAAGATCCCCTGGAGGAAGGCACAGCAACCCACTCCAGTATTCTTTTTTTTTCCCTTTAAAAAAAAATTAATTACTTTTTAGTTTATTTTTTAATTGAAGGATGATTGCTTTACAGAATTTTGTTGTTTTCTGTCAACTTCAACATGAATCAGAATCACATGGACAGAGGAGCCTGGTGGGCTACAACTCCATGAGGTCACAAAGGGTTGGACACAACTGAACTGACTGAGTAGGTACGCACCACACGCCTGGTATTTCAGGGTACTTCCCCCAAGAGAATGCGGCCTTTCTTTTAAAGAAAAAATACAGGTTTTTGTTCATTTGTTTTTCTAAAAGGTTTTATTTTGAAGCAATTTCAAGCTTATAGAAAAGTTTCAAGACTAGTACACAGGAATTTTGCATACTCTCTCACGAAACCCCCATTCAGGTTTTATCAGGAGCGTCCTTTACGGCATCGTGTCCAGGATTACATGTCCCATCCACACGTGCAGTTTCTGTGGTCTACTCCAGCCTGCAGTAGCTTCCCCATCTTCCCTTAACGTTCATGACTTTTACATCCTTTTTGAAGAGCACAGGCCAGTATTTTTGTCAAAGCCTCCTCAAAATGGTTTTGTTTAATAGTTACATGTGATTAGATCTGGGCTCTCCGTTTGGGCCGAAATGCCGCAGAAGTGATGCTGTGTTTTTCTGATTGCCACCCTACGTGTGTGCCTTTGTCCTGTAACAGGTGGTATTACTTTGATCACTTGGTCAAGATCGTGCCTGCTGTGTTCTCCACTGTGGCTACTTTTCTCCCTTTTGTAAATAGTAAGAATTTTGCTGGGAAATACTTTGAAGCTGTCATAAACGCCATTCCTCATCCCGTTTTAGCCTACTAGTTTTAGCATCCTTTGCTATTTCTTGCCTTAATTATTACTTCAGTGGTTGCCAAATGTTGATTTTCTAATTCCTTCAATTTTCACTTGGCATTCAACTGTAAGGAAACACTTTTTTCTTTTCCCCATTTATTTCACTCACTTATCTATTTGTGTCATTGTGGACTCACTGATGTTTATTATTCACAAGTTATAATCTGGTACTATCAATTATTTATTTTGGTGATTTCAAATTATACAGGATATTTCCAGTGAGAGTTCCATTGAGCTGGCTTCTGTGTTCTTTTTACACGTCTCCATCATTCTTTGAACATTTTCTTACTTTCTAGAATAGTAAGACTTTTCCAGGGTCACTTTATTCTTTTCCTGTTTTAGTCCTGAAATCAGCCACTTTTTCCCCCAAGCAGTCTTACGTTCTTTAAATGGACAGTGGTATTTAGAAATACCTATTAGAGTATTACTGCTTCCAGGCCCCCTCAGTTGTCAGAACTAGACATGTATCTGCATTTGTTGTTGATCAGTCGCTTAGTCATGTCCTACTCTTTTTTTTTTTTTTTTTTAGTTATTTTAAAAATATTTATTTGGACACAGTAATCTTCGATCTTCATTGTAACATGCAGGAATCTTTTTCTTTCTTTCTTTTTTTTTTTTTTTTTTCTGAGTTGCAGCATGGGGGTTTAGTTCCTTGACCAGGGATGGAACCTGAGTCCCATACATTGGGAATGTGGAGTCTTAAGCCACTGGACCGCCAAGTTCCTAGGCCAATCTTTTCTTATGTCTATTGTTCTTCAGGAGAAGATTCCTCTAAGGTGAGCCAAGCTCAGTGGCTCATTTTAACTTAGAGCAACTATGTGCTGCCTCACGAGTTTTCAGCCATCCAACAGGATTCTCCTAAGTCGGCTGTCATTCCAGCAGTGCTCTGTATCCCTGCTTGGGAAGCTCTGAGGGAAGCAGATGAAATTAATTAGGATACAGCCCATCAAAGCCAAGGCAAGTATTCTACCAGCTGTGTGCAGAGACCTTCCCACAACCATGGCAAAGGCCACAGAAGAAATATTTTTACCACTGAGAGTTCCACAGTCACTGTCCTTTTTGACTCTCTCCTCCTCTCCTCAGCTCTCTGCCCTGGCAAGCTCAGCCAGTCCACCATGTTTGTTCTCACAGAGGCACAAGGATTTCTTTTAAGATTATTTTTGTGGTTTACCCAACTAACCGGGAAATCAGGCCTGTTGGGATAGAAGGTAAAATCAAATAAGCAATCCTCGGAATGTCTGGAAAACGGCTGCTGGGCCCTCACCTTCAGGAGACACTCGGGCCAGCCGTGCTCTTCTCCGCGGGGTCCTCCTCGTCCATCGCCACGTCGTCGCTGGTCCTCTGCTGCTGCTCGGCCTCTGGCCCCGCGGGGAGGATGCTTGTGACAGTGTGCAGCAGAGCTTCGATCTGCTCCTCTGTTAGCCGTTCCTCACTCTCCTCCACCATCCGCTGGATCTCAACAGCAGTCACAGGCCTGTGATTCAGCAGCTGAAGCTTTTCAGCTTGGGTCAGCTTGTGGCTTTTCATTGCTGTCAGAAATTCTCTCACAATCTCAGGACTCTGGTGCCTGCATGGTGTTTTTGATATGTATTTTAATGTTTCATATGTGATAGTGTTCAAATTCTGTTGCCCAGAACTGTGTTTATTCTTTCCACTTTCTTTACGCTGCTCTTTCAAATCAGTCAGTAACTGGAACACCTCATGGTTACTGACAGCGCAGCATTGCCATCCTTCACTTCCATATCGCCTCCGCCTCTTCTCGCGTCACCAGCACACGCCGAGCTCCAGGCCGGGAAGCTGCGGCTCCCGGCTCCGCGCCGCCATGCACGCACCCATGTCCTACTCTTTTTGACCCCATGGACTGCAGCACGCCAGGCTTCCCTGTCCTTCACCAACTCCCGGAGTTCACCCAAACTCATGTCCATCAAGACCGTGATGCCAGTCAAGGTTGCAAGGGTGCAGGCACCCAAAGCTTTTGAGGGGAAGCTTCCTGTTCCCTGTCTCTTCCTGAGGGTGCGCCATGATCCCCCACATACCGCACCCCAAGGTGGAGCCATAAAGATGTGGACTAACTATCTTTGGCTATCACTGGCTTTGAAAATAAGATCTCTCTTAAGCAAATTCTTACATATCCTCCTGGAGCTTGCTCAAACTCATGTCCATTAAGTCAGTGATGCCATCCAACCTTTTTGTCCTCTGTTGTCCTCTTCTCCTGCCCTCAATCTTTCCCAGTATCAGCGCCTTTTCTAGTGAATCAGCTCTTCAGGTGGCCAAAGTATTGGAGCTTCAGCTTCAACATCAGTCCTTCCAATGAATATTCAGGCTTGATTTCCTTTAGGATTGATTGGCTTGATATCCTGGCAGTCCGAGGGACTCTCAAGAGTCTTGTCCAACACCGCAGTTCAAAAGCATCAATTTTTTGGTGCTCAGTCTTCTTTATGGTCCAACTCTTGTATTTGTACATGACTACTGGAAAAACCATGGCTCTGACTAGACAGACCTTTGTCAGCAAAGTGACGTCTCTGCTTTTTAATATGCTGTCTAGGTTTGTCATAGCTTTTCTTCCAAGGAGCAAGCATCTTTTAATTTCATGGCTGCAGTCACCATGAAATTGTGTATCTGCATACATGCATACATATATATGTGTATGTGTGTGTATGTCTGTATATACATCTGTGTGTGTATGTGCATTTGTGTGTGTATGCATATACACACAGATAAATGTGGATATTTCCACTTGTATATATTGAAAACCATTAGTTTATACCTATACCTCCAATTCCAGTCCAGCATCAGTCCAACAGCATTCGTAGCTGGCTCTCATTATGCTTGATATATTTACTTATTTGCTAAACCTCTGGAATATAACCCATAACCTGACCCCACTGGGCCAGCTCTCTGCCTGGACCCTTCCTCATGGAGCCCTGATCCTGCTGCTCTGCCTCACCCCCTGCGCTGGTATCATCAGCCTTTCTTCCAGGTGATGGGCTCTGGCTCTGAGACCGAGCTCATAGTCTGAAAACAAGGTGAAGTATCATGACACTCTCTTGAGGTGACTGACCTCAGCCTTCTACTCATTCATTCTTGATTTCTTTTGGCTATGTATAGTAAGTGATATCTTTGATGCCTGAAGGTCTTTATTGCTCCAGGGAATACTGTGCCCTAGAGTCCTTCAGGGCGGGCCCATCTCCATAGAGTCCTCCAGGTTAGGTCCCCAGGCTGCTGTTCTGACGTTGTTGCTCATTGTGGTTAATTAAGGCTCTGTTGCCTCTAATGATTAATGCCGCTGTTTGGTCTTTACTACTCCAGAATCCTCCTATCCTTGTTGAAACCAGGGAACCAAGTTCTGTGACAGCATCTCCCATTGCCAACTCTGGCCTCCAGAGGACAGCCTCCATGGAGCTTCTCAGCTACCTGATGTCCTCCTCCTCATTCACTCCTTCTCACTTTGGTGGAGGTAGCATCCTATGGGCTGTTCTGAGGAGCAGAGCCTGAAATAGGGATTCCTGGGATTCGTTAGTGGAGTGTTCTCAGGAGTAATCTGTAAGAGCGAGGGAAGTGAATAGGGAAGGGGCAGAGCTAAATATGACAATGGTTTCAGGTAAAGTCAAATCTGATCTTGACCTTGAGCATAAGCTATTATGTGGAGTCTGTGCCATCTTGAGGCAATAAAGAAAGGTTTTTAACTTCCCCATTAGCCAGGCATCTCCTGGTGAGGTGGCGCTGGTCACCCAAGGACAAACCTTTGGAGAAGATTGCAGGTGTGAGCTACTAGCAGTGGCTACTGCACTAGCCGGTGGATGGACAAATGAAACCAAGAACACAAAAGAAGTTTCAGGGATCTGGACAGGTCACCACCCATGTCTCCTCTACCTGGAGAAACAGACTGGCACATTTATATAAGGATAAATACATACTTTCCATTTGATCCTACAATCCCACTCCTAGGTATTTACCCAAGAGAGGTGAAACTGTATGTATCTTTGAATATATATGTTCATATATGCACATATTCAACATATGTATATTCATGAATGTTCAAAGCCACTTTCTTCACAATTTCCAAAGATCTGAACATTTCCAGATATTTCCAAATATTCAACAGCAAGTGAAAGTGTTAGTCGCTTAGTCATGTCTTACTCTTTGTGACCCCATGGACTGTGGCCCGTCAGGCTTCTCCGTCTATGGAATTCTTTAAGCAAGAATCCTGGAGTGGGTCTCCATTTCCTTCTCCAGGGGATCTTCCTGACCCAGGGATTGAACGCCAATTTGCTGCATTGTGGGCAGATTCTTTACCATCTGAACCACAAGGGAAGCCCAACAGCAAGTAAATATACACACGAATATTGGTACATACAGTGGAGTACAACTTAGGAATAAAAAGAATGAAGTATAGATGCACTCAATGAAGAAGACATAGAAGATTACACAATGTAATCAGTTCAGTTGTACAGTCATGTCTTTGGCACTCCATGAACTGCAGTACACCAGGCTTCCCTGTCCGTCAACAGCTCCCAGAGCTTGCTCAAACTCAAGCCCATCAAGTTGATGATGCTATCCAACCGTCTGATCCTCTTCTTCTGCCTTCAGTCTTTCCCAGCATCAGGGTCTTTTCTAAGGAGTCAGCTCTTCACATCAGGTAGCCAAAGTACTGGAGCTTTAGCTTCAACATCAGCCCTTCCGATGAATATTCAGGACTTATTTCCTTTAGGATTGACTGGTGTGATCTCTTTGCAGTCTAAGGGACTCTCAAGAGTCTTCGCCAACACTACACAATGTAATTGTCCTTTCTAAATCAGGAAAAATTATTCTTTAGTAACAGTACAGATCAATGGTTGTCTGGGGCAATGGACGGGGTTGGAAGATTGATTACAACAATGCATGAGGGAACTTTTTGGAGTAAGAGAAAAGTTCTATATCTCAACTGGTGGTGGTGATACATGTCAAAGTTCATTTTGATGATACATATATACCTAAATGGGTGCATCTTTGATATATAAATTTTAGTTTAATAATGTTGATTAGAAAAATATGGAAAGGAAAAACTAAGGATAAAAGTTGTCTAGTGATACATAGATGTTAGCTGCGTTTATTATACCATCATAATCACCATTGTCAACATCAAATTGTTGATACATCTTAGCTCTTTGCTCTGAGAAGGCAATGGCACCCCACTCCAGTACTCTTGCCTGGAAAATCCTATGGACGGAGGAGCCTGGTAGGCTGCAGTCCATGGGGTCGCTAAGAGTCGGGCACAACTGAACGACTTCAATTTCACTTTTCACTTTCATACATTGGAGAAGGAAATGGCAACCCACTCCAGTGCTCTTGCCTGGAGAATCCCAGGGATGGGGGAGCCTGGTGAGCTGCCGTCTATGGAGTCATACAGAGTCCGACATGATTGAAGCGACTTAGCAGCAGCGGCTCTTTGCTACCTGATGAATAATGGGAGAAATTCCCAGAGACACCGAAACTAAAGTTTGTTACGCTAACCAAAATTTCGTAATAGCTTATTACACATGTGAGTTGATGTGTGAAAGCCAGAGGAAAAAATGGAAAGCAAGCTCTCACAGGACCATGTAATCATGAGAACAAAAGCCCAGTGTGACTCAGAAATTAGAAGTACAATAAAATAGGCAGAACACCACTTAATCGATATACAGGTCTATTCCATCATCAGAAAGATCCCTGGTACTATCCTTGTAGTCACAGCTCTCCCCTTCACTCCCCCCACCTTGTTCTTGGTATCCACAGATCTATTATCTACCTCTATAATTTTGTCATTTCAAGAGCATTATATATATGACATCATAAATAGCCTTCTGAGATTGGCTTTAAAAATTTTATAACTAAAGTACAGTTGATGTCCAATATTATATGTTACAGGTGTACAGTATAGTGATTCACAGTTTTTAAAGGTTATACTCCATTTATAGTTGTTATAGAATATTGGCTGTATTCCCTGTGTTTTACAGTACATCTTTGTGGGTCACTTTATACATAATAGTTTGTACCTCTTGCCCCCTGCCTCTATATTGCCCCTCCCCCTCCCCCTCCCTACTTCTAACCATAGTTTGTTCTCTGTATCTGTGAGTCTGCTTCTTTTTATACTGTATCCATTAGTTTGTTGTGTTTTTTAGATTCCACTTTTAAGTGACTTCATACAGTATTTGTCTTTCTCTGTCTGACTTATTTCACTTATCATAATTCCATCCAAGTCAATCCATGTTGCTGCAGTTAGCAAAATTTCTTTCTTTTATATGGCTGAGTAATAGTCCATGATATATCACATCTTCTTTATCCAGTCATCTGTTGATGGGCACTTAGGTTGCTTCTCTATCTTGGCAGTTATAATTAATGCTGCTAGGAACTTTGGGGTCAGTGCATCTTTTTGAACTGTTGTTTCTGTTTTTTTCTGATATATACCCGGGAGTGAAATTGCTGAGTCTTATGGATAGTACTATTTTTAGTTTTTTGAGAAACCTTCATACTGGTTTTCACAGTAGCTGCACCAGTTTCTATTCCCACTAACAGTGTCCAAGGGTTCCCTTTGTTGTACATCCTTGCCAACATTTGTTATGTACATTCTTTTTGAAGATAGCCATTCTGCTAGGTGTGAAATGGTATCTCACTGTGATTCTGATTCGCAATTCCCTGATAATTAGTGCCTTTTCTTGTGCCTGTTGACCATCTACCTTTCTTCTTTGGAAAAATGTCTGTTCAGTTCTTCTGCCCAATTTTTAATGCAGGTATGTGTTTTTTTGATGTTGAGTTGTATGAGCTGTTTATATATGTTGGCTATTAACCCTTTATTGGTCATATCATTTGCAAATACTTTTTCCCATTCATTAGGTTGTTTTTTCATTTTTGATGGTTTCCTTTGCTGTGCAAAAGCTTTTGAGTTTACTTAGATCCCATTTGTTTATGGTTGCTTTTATTTCCTTTACTTTAGTAGACAGGTCCAAAAAAAAAATATTGCTGTGATTTTTGTCAGAGTGTTCTGCCTGTTTTCCTTTAGGAGTTTTATGCAATCCCTATCAAAATACCAATGGAATTTTTCACAGAACTAGAACAAATAATTTAGAATTTTATGTGGAAACACAGAAGATCCTGAATATCCAAAACAATCTTGAGGAAGAAGAATAAAGCTGGAAGAATCACATTCCCTGCCTTCAGACTATAGTACAAGCTGCAGTAATCCAAAGGAATATGGTTCTGACACACACCAAAAAACTCCACATAGATCAGTAGAACAGAATAGAGAGCCCAGAAATAAATCCAGGCACTAATGGTCAATTAATCTATGACAGAGGAGATGAGAATGTACAATAAAGAAAAGACAGTCTCTGTGATAAGTGGTGCTGGGAAAACTGGACAGCTACATGTAAAAGAATGAAATTAGGACATTCTCTTAACACCGTATACAAAAGTAAGCTCACAATAGATTAAAGACTTAAATGTAAGACTGGATACCATAAAACTGCTCGAGATTGGCTTTTCCCTCCCAGTATAATTGCATTGAAATCCATTCAAATTATTGTGTTTATTCTTTTTACTTCAGAGTATGGATGTACTATAGTTTGTCTAACTATTCACCCACTGAAAGACATTGGGGTTCTTTCCAGTTTTTGGCTGTTATAAATATGTTGTATACATGTTTTTGTATGGTCACAGTTTTAATTTTTGTAGGATAAATCCCCACATGTGAAATTGCTGGATTATGTGATAAAACTACACTTTTTCCCCTGAGTGTCAATGTATGAGAGAATGGCATTGTATTTTAATTTCATATTCCAGCTGTTTGTTGATAGAATACAGAAATGCAGTTGACTTTTTTTCTCTTTGACCATATAGCATGTCATTTTCCTGAAGTCAGTTATCTTACTAATTCTAGTAGCTTGTTGGAGCTTTCTTAGGAATTTCTTAGGAATAGTCACATTGTAATAAAGCTAACTTTACTTCTTCCTTTACATTTGTATGCTGTTCATTTATCTTTCCCTGCTTTCACTGGCTAGGATCTCCAGAACATTGTTAAAGTCACAAGAGTGGATATTCTTGTCCCTTAAACTAGAAGTAGAAATTTCAGTATGACACCACAAAGTATAGTGTTAGCTGTAGATTTTGTGTAAGTGCCCTTTATCAGATTTATGTGGTCATTTATTTACTTATGGCTGTGCTGTGTCTTTGTTGCTGTGCGGGCTTTCTCTAGTTGCGTTGTGGGGCTACTCTCTAATTGTGATGCATGGGCTTCTTACTGCAGAGACTTATCTTATTGTGGAGCAGCGGCTCTAGGCTCAGTCGTTGCAGCAGACAGGCTTAGTTGCCCCGAGGCATGTGGGATCTTCCTGGACCAGGGGTCAAACCCATGTCCCCTGCATTGGAAGGCAGATTCTTAAACCACTGGACCACCAGGGAAACCCCCTTTATCAGATTTAGATGTTTTATTCCATTACTGTTTTTATATGCTTAAAAATAAGTATATAATTATTATTATCATGAGAGGGCATTGAATTTTGTCAACTGCTCTTTCTGTATTAAGACATTTGTGTGATTTTTTTTCTCCTTTAATTTGATAATTATATTGATTAATTTAAAACTGATTAAAATTTTAAAGACATCTTTTATATTTACTCTGCCATTTCTAATACCCTTCAACTCTCTAGATCAAAATTTCCATTTAGTGTCATAGGACTTTTATATGAACTCTGGCTGTTGACAATGAATCATCTCAGCTTTCAATTGTTTGAAACAAACCTTTGTTATCTTCTTTCTTGAAAGCTGTTACCAAAGGATGTAGAATTCACAGTCAGCATTAAAAAGAAATTCAGTCCTTTAAAAGTGTCAGTCCATTGTCTCCTGGTCCTCATAGTTTCTGAGAAGTCATCTCATAAATTTACCTTTTGTTTTGTTTCTCTCTCTCTAATCTTTATGTATTCCCTGGATGTCCTGAAGATTTTTTCTCTTTGTCTTTGATGTTCAGCATAGTAGTACTGGGGCTTCCCAGGTGGCTCAAGCAGTAAAGAATCCGCTTGCCAATGCAGGAGACGCGAGTTGGGAAGATCTCCTGGAGAAGGAAATGACAACCCACTCCAATATTCTTGCATGGAAAATCCCATAGCCAGAGAAGCCTGGCAGCCTACAGTTCATGAGACCGCAAAGAGTCAGACAGGACTGATCACACACGCAAACAAAAAATAGTAGGTATGAAGAATTGAATTGTATCCCCCAAATCCATAAGTTTGATGTCCTAACTTCCAAGGTGATTGTATTTGGAGACAGGGCTTTTTGGAGGTAATTCAGGTTAAGAGGTAATGGGGTCATGAGAGGTGAGTGGTCTTAATCTTAAGCCTCTGGGTTCTGCCGTTCTCAAAAAGTTCTTCCCTATCAGCATGATCTGCTCACCCTCTCTGGTGAAAAGAATGGAGGATATGTAAGAATTTGCTTAAGAGAGATCTTATTTTCAAAGCCAGTGATAGCCAAAGATAGTCCACATCTTTATGGCTCCACCTTGGGGTGCGGTATGTGGGGGATCATGGCGCACTCTCAGGAAGAGACAGGGAACAGGAAGCTTCCCCTCAAAAGCTTTGGGTGCCTGCACCCTTCCAACCTTGACTGGCATCACTGTCTTGATGGACATGAGTTTGGGTGAACCCCGGGAGTTGGTGATGGACAGGGAAGCCTGGCGTGCTGCAGTCCACGGGATCGCAAAGAGTCGGACACGACTGAGCGACTGACCTGAACCTTGACTGTGGGCAATTTGATCAGGGTTGACAGTACCTTTCTCGATTCTCTTCCCCTCTTCTATATGATTTCATTCTCCCCTAAGCATTCACGTCTGTAAAATGGGAACAGTGATGGGCAATATTTCATACAGCAGATAACCACTATTATTTGTGCTCATGGGGACATCAGAATATTTCTGAGCATGTGTACAACACTCTCAGGGTGGCTGACTGAATTCACACGGTGGAATGTAGGTGAGCAGGGTGGGCCTCTAAGAAGTAAGCTTGTCTCACCAGGAGAGCTCAGAGAGTGCCCTTCATTGTCTCTGCCAGCTGTTGGCCCTCAAGCTCTGTGATGTTCTTTCTACCCAAGGCTTCATCCTATGACAGTCTTTCGTTGATTGCCTTCATGGCTGCATTTCTAGAGAGATGAGAGTCTTGGATACTGTTCTCTTTTCCTGATCATTTGCATTCACCTATTTCTGTTTCTAGCTCAAGACTTAATTGACCATTCTTCTGAGGTGAGATTCAACATCCTCCCTCCACTCTCTTACCCTCCCCGACGTGCTTACATACTTACACATAGACACTCATAAACACTCAAATACAGACACACCGTGTAACTTTTGGTTGTCGATTTTGTTTTATCGTGGACTAGAAATGGTAACTTTTTTCCTTTTATGTGTAGCCTAGCTGAAGGGTTGTTGGGGAATCAAGAGAGATTCATGCTGACCATCCAGGATTCTGAAGATAGGCTATTTGGGAATAAATCTGGGGTCTGAATGTAGAGCAGATCTTTTACAAAATATTTATGTTTGGCTGCACTGGGTCTTAACTGCCACGCACAGGCTTTCTCTAGTCGTGATGAGCAGGGGCTACTCTCTAGTTGCCGTGCCTGGGCTTCTCGTTGTGGTGGCTTCTTTGGTTTCAGAGCACAGGCTCTAGGTGTGCGGGCTCAGTGGTTGTGGTGTGTGGGCTTAGTTGCTCTATAGTTTGTGGGATCTTAGTTCCCAGACCAGGGATTGAACCCATGTCCCCTGTATTGGGAGGTGCATTCTTAAGCACTGGACCACCAGGGAAGTCCCTGGGTTCTGAATTTAAAGCTTTATGACCTCAGTTAATGCTTTGTGCTTTAGTTCTTTGTCTAGAAAGAGAAGATAGTGTTAGAAACCACCTCTTAGGATAATTGAAATGAGAACAGTGCCTGGCACACATTGGATGCACAGCCCTTGTTATCTATTATTATCAGCTGTGTCTTTGTCCTCTGGCTCCTGGATCTCCCCGTATTCATGATTTTCACTCATACCAACCTGGCAGTAGAGCTCAAGGCCTCTTCTAGTCTCCATCGCTTATTTATCTGGGTGATGATGAGGATGAAATGAGATGACACATGGGATTCAGCTAAGTGGCAACTGTTACCATCTTTTCCCCTCAAACAGATGTGCGTTCCACGATCCTTGAAGAACCTGCTTCACTAAAGCAGGAGTTGGCAAATGACAGCCTGGAGGCCAGATCCAGCCCCAAAACTGTGTCTTTGAATGAAGTTTTGTCGGAACACAGCCCCGTCCCCTTCGCTTAGGCGTGGCCTATGGCTGCTCCATGCTGGAGTGGCAGAGTTGAGCCATTTCAACAAAGATCCTGTGTCCCACAAAGCCTAAGCTGTTTTCTATCTGACCGTCTACAGAAAATGTTGATTTCTGCACTAGAATAAAGGATGAAGACAGATTAAATACAGTTTGAGGTAGAGGTGAGGGCCAGAGGAGGCAATGGTGACCCACTCCAGTGTTCTTACCTGGAAAATCCCATGGACAGGTGGGCTGCCGTCTATGGGGTCGCACAGAGTTGGACACAACTGAAGCACCTTAGCAGCAGCAGCAGAGGTGAGGGCAGAAAATTAGCTGTTACAGGTCACATCTGGCTGAGCTGAGTTGAGGATGCGGTGACTGGAGGCTGTGATCATCTGGGAGGTTAAGCTTGGGGAAGCTGGGGAGATCAGACAAAGGAGGCTTTCAATAGCATTCTGAGTGTGCTTTATTTGGAGTCCAGCTTGACCTTGCAGATAAAACCTAGAACCAGGGGAAACCACCAGAAAGAAAATTATCCTCAACAACAAGAGAAGTAAGTGAAGTGTATGTTCAAGAAGGGGGCTGCCTTGAGTGGAGAAAATAAGAGGAAATCTGATTTTTTGTGAGGCAAGAAGTAGTTGCCCGCTCTCCCTGGGTAAAGTGATGGGAGATTCGTTCCTTGTGGACCAAAACTCTGAAATGAGAATAGTGGGACAATTAAGCGAGGAGGCCGGGCCCTGCCCAGACCATGTATTTCTCATTCTCGAAGTCAGGAGCCCTCCCAACCACAGGTGTGCAGAAAGGCTCCTAGCAGGTTAAAGACAAGCGATGTCAAGGGATGCTCTACCCATATGCCTCTTCAGTAGGATCCACCTTGGCTAAGAGATGTATGGGCGCACGTGGGAGGATCCAGATATACCAAATGTGGACTGTGAACCAGGCAAATCAAAATGATTGGCTAGGAAACCTGGAAGAAGTGCCCCATACGGGGAATTCAAACTGCCATGATGCTGTGACCCAGCGACCCTCTCTCTCTGAGTCTGCCCGTGTGTTTATCCACACGTACGGTACTCTTTCTTAGTCAGTACTTTATTTGTTTCACTGCCTTCTGTCTCTGTGGAAATTCTTTTCTGCAAAGCCGAAGGGCCAAGGCCCTTGTCACTGACCACTGGTGTAGTGGTCAGGATTTGGTGCTCTTACTGCCAGCTGGGAACCCAAGCCCTGCTTCAAGCCGTTGCAGGCTGAGGACACTTGGATGATAGGCAAAGGGACAGAAGGCCAGAGCTGTCAACATAATCTAAGATCTGGCTCACAGCACAGAAAGCACAGAACCGTTTAATTGGGAGTGGAAGGTATATTGAGGCTCTATGGCCCAAAGCCCTCCTTCTATGGAGGGTGATGCTGATGCCAAAGAGAGAAGGGGTGAACCCAAGTTTACACAGTTTATGTACAAGGGGCCAATATTTGATCTTTTTTCCTTTAATTGAAGTATGGTAGAATTAATGTACAGTATGCTGCTGCTGCTAAGTCGCTTCAGTCGTGTCCGACTCTTAGCGACCCCATGAACTGCAGCCCACCAGGCTCCTCCGTCCACGGGATTCTCCAGGCAAGAGTACTGGAGTGGGGTGCCATTGCAATGTACAATATAGTGACTCACAATTTTTACAGGTTTGCTCCATTTATAGTTATTATAAAATATTGGCTATATTTCCCAGATTTTACAATATATCCTTGTAGCTTATTTTATATGTAAAAGAGTTTGTTCCCTACCCTTATAGCCAATTTTTGATCTTTGCGTTTTCACTGAGCTAACCTTGAACCCTGCTCCTACTTTACTTTGAGATGCTATTCTGGGGCTGGGCTGAGATCTTCTCCCCAGAATTTAAAGAGAGGCTTTCAGTTGTTCCAGCATTAACAGACAGCTGCAGTTCTCCATTGAGCATTTTTTTTTTCTTCTGATTTGTACTTTGGTCTGGTCCTAGTAGTCTAGATTGAGAGCTGTTGTTAGAAGTAACCAGTCAGTCAGTGAAAGTTGCTCAGTCGTGTCTGACTCTTTGTGACCCCATAGACTATACAGTCCAGTGAATTTTCTGGGCCAGAATACTAGAGTGAGTAGCTATTCCCTTCTCCAGGAGATCTTCCCAGCCCAGGGATCAAACCCAGGTATCCCACATTGCAGGCGGATTCCTTAGCAGCTGAGCCACCAGGGAAGCCCAAGAATACTGGGGAACTTCCCAACCCAGGGGAACTTCTCCAGGGGAACTTCCCAACCCAGGAATAGAACTGGGGTCTCCTGCATTGCCGGTGGATTCTTAACTAGCTGAGCTATCACAGAAGCCCCAAGTAACCAGTGAGAGGTGTAAAAAAGAATCTGACTGGCCTTTGCCTTTGGTTCCTGGGAGGCAGCATTTAAATGCTTGGAATTTCCAGTGTGATGAGAATGAATTTACTATTCATGGTGGGTCTTTCAGACTAAACTTGATAGTTTATGGTAATGAGGTGATTCATGGTGAGCCCTGGATAATTTATGCTAATTTGATGACTCAGGATGGGGCTGGCCAAGCTGGAAAGACCAATCATGTTATTAGAGGGTTAGGGTTTTGAGTCCTGGGGAGTGGGAGGGGTCTGGAGATTCAGTTTAATCACATGGCCAGTGAGTCAATTGTTTAGTCCCTAAGTCGTATCTGACTCTTTGCAATCACATGGACTGCAGCACACAAGACTTCCCTGTCCTTCACGATTTCCTGGAGTTTGCTCAAACTCATGTCCATTGAGTCAATGATGCCATCCAACCATCTCATCTTCTGTCACCCCCTTCTCCTCTTGCTCTCAATCTTTCCCAGCATCAGGGGTTTTCCAGTGAGTTGGCTCTTTGCATCAGGTAGCCAAAGTATTGGAGCTTCAGCTTCTGTATCAGTCCTTCCAGTGAATATTCAGAGTTGATTTCCTTTAGGATTGACTGGCTTGATTTCCTTGTTGTCCAAGGGACTCTCAAGAGTCTTCTCCAGCACCACAGTTCAAAAGCATCAGTTCTTCAGTGCTCAGTTTTCTTTATGGTCCAACTCTCATATCCATACATGACTACTAGGTTGACTGTTCGGACCTTTGTTGGCAAAGTGATATCTCTGCACTTTAGTATGCCGTCTAGGTTTGTCATAGCTTTTCTTCCAAGGAGCAAGCATCTTTTAATTTCATGCCTGCCATCACTGTCCATAGTGGTTTTGGAGCCCGAAAAAATAAACTTAATCCTGCCTACATAATGTAGCTCCAGTTAACAACTCTGCATACTGGAGTTCATGTGAGTTTCCCCAGTTGGCAACATTCTGTATATTGCCACCCATTGAGTGCCAGGATGGTGACGCATTCTTGAGGGGAATGGAAGCTTCATGTTTGAAACTGTCCCAAATGTCTTGCTATGTACTTCTCCTTTTGGCCGATTCTGATTGGTTTCCTTTTGCTATAAAAAAATGCAGTCATAAACATAGTACTTTCCTGAGTTTTGTGAATTATTCCAGAGAATTATCAAAGCTAAAGGGATAGTCCAAACCACTGAATTTCTAGCCAGCTGCCCAGAAGTGAGGCTGGCCAGGGGTCCCCTGAACTTGTGGCTGGTGTCAGAAGTGAGGGCAGTCTTGTGAGGATTGTGCCCTTCACCGGTGAGGTCTAGCCTAACTCCAGATAGTTGGTGTCAGGAGTCATTGCAGAAGTTCATGTGTGTGTCTTTTGTCAAGATGTGGTTGAAAATGTTCAGTTAGGAGAGTGTCCTTGGGGCTGAGTACATCTGATCTTGGTACTAAGCACAATTGCAGTTCCCCTGGGATGATGACCTATATTGTATCATGAATGTGTGACTGACGAGACTTTGGTCCCGTGGGATTGGCCCCAGGGGATTTGCATGATCGGCACTTCAACCTCATTTCTGGCGTCATTTTGTTCCCAACTCGGAATGTCTTGTTTCCCCACACATTTCATTCATACTGCCCTGGATGAACCAGATATCATCTTGGGTCTTAAAAGCCTTTATTTACAGATCTGGTTTATAGCTGATCTTTTTCTCTAGTGTGTCTTCTTAGAGGGAGGTTCATCTAACTTGATTTACACACTCTCACACACACACACACACACAGTTCCCCTGTCCACCTACAACCCTACCCACATTTATATTTGTAAGTGTGGTATAGACATCATTGAAGATTTGAGGTCATGGAAAGAGGCCATGTGTTATTAATATATCATATAAACAAGTCATCTATGTGTAAATATTAAAGTATCCTTTTAGCCCTCCACACTAGAGGTTTCTCACTAGTGTTTTATGCTTCCAGGTACCCAGCCAGGCATCTTTGTAGCTCTCCTCACCTTTCTTTTCTTTTTCTTTCCTTCTTTCTCATAAGCAAAAATAAATCCTTCACATTTTCTTGGTTGCCTGATGTGTAGGAGTCACTCAACTCACCTCTAGATTTCTCTCAGAGGGAACAGATCCTCTGTGGGAGGAGCCAAAGTCCGGGGCCTCCCATCCAGCCATTTTGCTTTCGGTTGTATTTCTGTATTCTAGCAGTGAACAATCAGAAAGATGAAGTTAAAAAATGGTGTATGTAATAGCATCAGGAATCATAAACTGCTAATTTGACAAAAGGTATGCAAGACTTGTATGGTAGAAAGTACAAAAAGTTGGTGAGAAAAATGAAGAAAGATATATTGATAAATCTTATTTATGAATTTACATAATATATACCATGTTTATGAATTCAATGGCTCTTTATTATAAGATATTATTTACATCCAAATTAATTAATAGATTAAACACAATCAAAATCCCACCAGGATTTTTATAGCAATTGAGATGTTTATTCTGAAATATGCAAATGCAAGGGCTAAAATAACCATCCCCCAACTTAGAGGACATACACCACCTGATATTAAGACTTACTGCAAAGCTACAGTCATCAGAACAGTGGATGTTGGTTTAAAAATAGACCAGAGATCAGCAAATTTATTTTGGAAAGGACTAGATAGTAAATATTTTAGTCTTGAAGCCATATATAGTCTCTGTTACAATTATTCAACCCTGCTGTTTTAGCACAAAAGCAGCCACAGGAAATATATAAATGAATAGGCATAGTTATGTTCCAATGAAACTTTATTTACAGGAAACAGAACTGGGTTTGGCACATAGGCTGTAGTTTTCTGACTGCTGGAATAGACTAATAGAATATATCAGAACATCCAGAGATAGACCCATACTTATAGTTTTTGACAGAGGGGCTAAATAATTAAATGGGGAGGGAGGAAGGTCTTTTCAACAAACAAGTTAGAACACCCAGATAACTGATAGGGAAAAATGAACCTTGACCCCTTCCTCAAACTCTGCCCAGAAATTAATATATGGAAGAGCAAAAATTATAATACTGTTAGAAGAAAACAGAGTATGTGAAGAATAATTTTGTTTCCTTCAGAGAAGGCAAAGATGTCTTAGAAGGCATAAAGCACTAAACGTAAAAGGTAAAAATTGATAACTTAGATTTCAAGAAAAACAAAATCCACTGTCCAACAAAAGATATTTACACAATAAATAGGCAAATCCCAGACTGAGGAAAAACTTGTGTGAGATAAAAATTCAACAAAGAAGTTTATTTAGAATATGTGAAGAATTTGAGCAAATCAATATAAAGAGCTAAACAACCTAATGGGTAGAAAAGATACTTCAAAAGAAAAGAATAAATGATTGACAGTCCATGAAAAGATGTATCCTCTTCTGGAGAAAAAGTTAGTATATCTCAGGTATTACGGGATAGGTCTGTCGTGTTAAGGGGAAGCTTGTTTAGTCGTTGTTTAGTCGCTCAGTCGTGTCCAACTCTTTGAGACCCGTGGACTGTAGCCCACCAGGCTCCTCCATCCATGGGATTCTCCAGGCAAGAATACTGGAGTGGGTTGCCATTTCCTTCTCCAGGGGATCTTCCTGACCCAGGGATTAAACCCAGGTCTCCCACATTGCAGGCAGATCCTTTAACCTCTGCACCACCAGGGAAGCCCTAAGGGGAAGCTTGGTTTTGCTTTATTGTCTTTACTTGGAATTAACTATAGCTTAGGGGGGTGGTTATGGGTGCCACACTGACAGCAGGTGGACCGTGATGGGTTTGAAATGGAAGTGTCAGCTTGGCTAGGCTGAACTACATTCCCCAGAACTCCTTTCCCTTTATGCTTCTACTTAAGGTGGGCGTCAAGAGCCAGTTTGCACAAGAGGCGGTGGTTGGAAAGGAAGCAGCAGTCCTACTGCCTCTGTGTGTGGAAGGTCGGTGCTGGGGGACCAAGATGTTCATGCGTGTGTGGATTCTCTCTTGATTCATCTCATTGGCACAAGGCAGCAGCTGGGCCTACAGCTGCTCCACCTTCCCCTGACACTCCTGCGGCTCCTCTGACTCCTGGACCAGGTGCGTGGCTAGCTCCATAGGAAGGGAGCCAGCCTCTGCAGACTTCAGCAAAACCGCGGGTGCTGAGAGAGACTGACACAAGTTCTGGTTGGTTCTCATGGGCTTAATCTCATGCTCCTGAGTCCCAGCTTGTCCTGTGGGCTTCAAACTCTAGCATCAGACTAGTAGGCAACAGACTTGCAGAGACAGTCTGACTGGAACCTACAGCTGTGTAGGGTCAAATATATATACATGTGCATATATATTTCTTCCTCCAGGGGATATTCCCCACCCAGGATCAAACCCACGTCTCCCGGGTCCTCCTGCAATGGCAGGTGGATTCTTTAACCCCAGTATATATACTTATATATATTCACACAGTGATATAGAGAATCTTCTGTAAGTGCTACTTCTCTGAACCCTGGTTAATACAGAATCACTACATGAAACTACTGACACCTCCCCTGTTTCCCGAGGAAGGCTTCCTCAGCTTTTCTTCACCTCAGCTGTGTCGTCCAAAACCCTCAGAAGAGCCAACTTGAGGGCCAGCCGCCCCTGCCTCTGATGCTTAAAGGAGCCAACAAAAGAGCTAATGATGGGGTTGGCACTGCTCACAGGACCACCCCCATCCTAAAACAAGGACATCCTGAAATCCTCCTGAAGCCAGTACAGCAGAAACCTTCGGATGCCTAAGGGGAGGCTGCCAAGGAGGAAGGCCAGCACCGTGAGCAGAATGCAGAGCCTGGTCAGCTGCCCCTGCTGGGACTCACAGAGGACCCTGGCCAGCAGGGCCAGGCTGGAGCTAGCAAGAACCATCAATAAGAACATCCGTCACCCAGCGATGATGAAATCAAACATCCAGCACCAAACACGGTCAAAATCCCTAAGCAGGAAGCCACAGGAATTCCCTGCCAGGATCCTCAGCAGCAGGGACAGGGCCCAGAGCAGGGCACCCGTGACAGCTGGCATATGTTTGGGGCAGTGGCAGCAGTGCCAGATGGGGGTACAGGGCAGACAAGCAGCACTTGGTGCTAATGGCACTGAGAAAGCTCCTGTGTGTGTGTGTGTGTGTGTGTGTG
>SJYV01046862.1:5990-39129 GCA_006410875.1 Neotragus pygmaeus | reverse complement strand
TTTTAAGCCAACTTTTTCACTCTCCTCTTTCACTTTCATCAAGAGGCTCTTTAGTTCTTTGCTTTCTGCCTTAGGGTTGATGTCATCTGCGTATCTGAGGTTATTGATATTTCTCCCAGCAATCTTTATACCAGCTTGTGCTTCATCGACCCTGGCATTTCACATGATGTACTCTGCATATGTTAAATAAGCAGGGTGACAGTATACAGCCTTGACTCCTTTTCCAATTTGGAACCAGTCTGTTTCATGTCCAGTTCTAGTTGTTGCTTCTTGATCTGCATACAGATTTCTCAGGAGGCAGGTAGGTGGTCTGGTATTCACATCTCTGTAAGAAAATTGTTGTGATCTACACAGTCAAAGGCTTTGATATAGTCCATAAAGCAGAAGTAGATGTTTTTCTTGCTCTCTCTTTTTTGATAATCCAGTGGATGTTGGCAATTTTGTCTCTGGTTCTTCTGTCTTTTCTAAATACAGCTTAAACATGTGGAAGTTCATGATTTACATACTGTCTTGGAGAATTTTGAGCATTACTTTACTAGTGTGTGAGATGAATGCAATTGTGTGGTAATTTGAGCATTCTTTGGCATTGCCTTTCTTTGGGATTGGAATGAAAACTGACCTTTTCCACTCCTGTGCCCACTGCTGAGTTTTCCAGATTTGCTGACAAATTTAGTGCACCACTTTCACAGCAGCATCTTTTAGGATTTGAAATAGGTCAATTGGAATTCCATTACCTCCACTAGCTTTGTTTAGACTGGTTCCAAGTCAGGAAAGGAGTACATCAAGGCTGTATATTGTCACCCTGCTGATTTAACTTATATGCAGAATACATTATGTGAAATGCCAGCTCCATGAATCAAAATTGCTGGGAGAAATATCAATAACCTCAGATACGCAGATGACATCAACCCTAAGGCAGAAAGCAAAGAACTAAAGAGCCTCTTGATGAAAGTGAAAGAGGAGAGTGAAAAAGTTGGCTTAAAACTCAACATTCAGAAAACTAACATCATGGCATCCAGTCCCATCCCTTCATGGCAAATAGGTGAGGAAACAATAGAAACAGAGAGAAACTTTATTTTCCTGGGCTCCAAAAATCACTGCAGATGGTGACTGTAGCCATGAAGTTAAAAGATACTTACTCCTAGAAGAAAAGCAGTGGCCATCCTAGACAGCTTATTAAAAAGCAGAGACATTACTTTGCCAACAAAGGTCCACCTAGTCAAAACTATGGTTTTTCCAGCAGTCTTGTATGGATGGGAAAGTTGGGCTATAAAGAAAACTGAGCACCAAAGAATTGATGCTTTTGAACTGTGGTGTTGGAGACTTTGAGAGTTCTTGGACTGCAAGGAGATCAAACCAGTCAATCCTAAAGGAAATCAGTCATGAATACTCATTGGAAAGACTGATGCTCAAGCTGAAACTGCAATACGTTGGACACCTGAGGCAAAGAACTAACTCATTGGAAAGGGCCCTGATGCTAGGAAAGATTGAGGGCAGGAGAAGGGGATGACAGAGGATGAGATGGTTGGATGGCATCACTGACTTGATGGATATGAGTTTGGGTAAGCTCCAGGAGTTAGTGATGGACAGGGAATCTTGGAGGGCTGCAGTCCATTGGCTCGCAAATGTCGGACATGACTGAGTGACTGAAGTGACTGAACTGAACTGAATTTATAGCTAGTTGTTGGTTTGTAATTTACTCACTCAAAATAAATTGCTATTATCTTTTTTAAACTTGTCATAAAATGTAAGCATCACCTCTTATTTACAATATTTGGAAAAGATTTAGACCTTTTTTCATTAAATGTACTACTAAAATACCCTTTACTATGTGAAGTGTTCTTTCAAACCATAATGTAACCAAAGAATTTAACTGTACTTTCTTATATATTATGCTGACTACCAAAATTATATAATGACATGAAATGAGAATCAGTGTATGTTTAATTAAAATCATTAGCAAAGTGTAATAATAAAGGAGGCATTTGAATCTAGTGCAGTGTCTGTAACTTGAATATTCTAACAAGTTTTCAATAAAAAATTTAAAACTGATTTCTTCCAAATTTTCTGAAATTATCTTTAAAGAGAAATATCTGTGTACACATAAACAGCTCTAAATATAAAAAAATATCCAAATTTTAATGCAAAACCCAGTGGATTAATGTTGCCAAACCTATAGAAAATTGCATGTTTATTTAACCCACGTTTAAAAGATTTTAATTGAAATACACAAAAGCTTCATTTTTAGTTATCCAGGAGATGATCACTCATTTCTGGTATTGGATCTTAAGTAAAATGAGTGCAAGAGTCTAATGCACTGCTTAACCTCTAGGAATTATATGTCAACCATATAAAACAAAACAATACTGTAGTAAATATCATAAGTCCACCCAAATCTCCTCCCAAAAGAGCAATTTGCCAAAGGAGATTTTGCTGTAAATACCCTAAGTGCCAAGCGATAGAAAGGAAAAAAGCAGATGATTT
Organism: Neotragus pygmaeus; assembly: GCA_006410875.1. NCBI lineage: Eukaryota > Metazoa > Chordata > Mammalia > Artiodactyla > Bovidae > Neotragus > Neotragus pygmaeus. The sequence continues at coordinate 36,645 of SJYV01046862.1, read as the reverse complement.
TCCTCTTGAAGAAATATTTGCCTTCATCATAAAGTCTGTACGGTTTCCTTGTGCATTTTCTCTTTTTTTAATGCATTTTACTTTTCCTCTTCACCAGTATTACTTATATCTTGCTAATAACTCTAATGATTTCACACTGAAATGTTGAAAGCAGAGGAAATGGTATGAAAAAAGTAATGACTTTCTTTCATGTAATTTATGCATGATAGATATTCTTAAAATGTTAGTTAAGAAGTATAAAATTGTTTGGATTCCTTGCTCACAGTTAAGTCAGTAATCCCCTCTCAGGCATTTTTAAGGATTGGCCATCCAGGTACTTCATGGCTCTAAAGGATGTCAGTCAACTTAAATCTATTAAGTCATTTCTTAAAAAGTTGTCCTGGTTAGGAAATCAGCATTTCTGAAATATTCTACCTCTGTTTTAATGTCTGAGCATCAGAAAGTCTGACCAGCATCAGAAAACCCTTCATTGTGACAGCCTTTAAAAGTATCTGAAAACTGTCATTATTCTCCTTCTAGATATTCCCGTTCCAAGTAAAAATAACCAGTTTCTTAACCAATATTTTCTAATTCTTTATTTTTAGATAAGTTTTAGGTTCCCAGCAATATTGAGCAGAATATATGGAGATTTTCCACATACCCACGGCCTCCACATGTATAGTCTCCCCTTCTATTAACATCCTCACCAGAGTGGTACATTTGTTACAGTTGATGAACTTACATTGGCACATTATGCAAAGCCATAGTTTGTATGAGGATTTGCTTTGTTGCTGTACGTTCTGTGATTGGGACAGATTTCTAACTACATAAATTCACAATTACAGCTTACACAGATTGATTTATCTGCCCTCCAATTATTTTGCATCCACCTATTGTCTCTGCTCCCCATTCCTGACAACTGCTGATTCTTTTGTTGTCTCCATAGTTTTGCCTTTTTCAAAATGTCATATGCTTGGTATTATATATAATTGTATGTGGTGTGTGCTAAGTCACTTCAGTCCTGTGTGACTATGTGCGACCCTGTGGACAGCAGCCTCCTGGCTCCTCTGACCATGGAATTCTCCAGTTAAGAATACTGGAATGATTTGCTGTGCCCTCCTCTGGGGATCTTCCCAACCCAGGGAGGATTGAACCCATCTCTAGTCATAATGCTTCTGCTAAGTCACTTCAGTCATGTCCGACTCTGTGCGACCCCATAGACGGCAGCCGACCAGGCTCCAGGCAAGAACACTGGAGTGGGTTGCCATTTCCTTCTCCAGTGCATGAAAGTGAAAAGTGAAAGTGAAGTCGCTCAGTCGTATCCAACTCCCAGCGACCCCATGGACCACAGTCTACCAGACTCCTCCATCCATGGGATTTTCCAGGCAAGAATACTAGTACTTGACCTTTTCAGATTGGCTTTTTAACTTAATAATATTCATTTGCTTTCTCCATGTCTTTTCATGGAGAAAGCTGATTTTTTTTTTAAGTGCTGAATATTTGCCTGCATGTACCACAGTCTATCAGTTCACCTACTGAAGAGCATTGTGGTTGCTTCCAAGTTTTGACAAGTGTGACTAAAGCTGATGTAAACACCTATATGCAGGTTTTTGTGCGGAGACAGTTGTCAGTTCCTTGGGATAAATACTAACAGGCCCAATTACTAGATCATGTGGTAAGAGTATGCTTAGTTTTGTAAGAAACCATCAGAACTCCTTCCAAAGGGACTGTATCATTTTGCATTCCTACCACCAATAAATGACAATTCTTGTTCTCCAGTATTTGCTGTTTTCAGTGTGTTCTGGATTTTAGCCATTCTAATAGGTATGTAAGTGATATCTTATTCTTATTTTAATTTGCATTTCTTTAATGGTATATGATGTATAACATCTTTTCATATACTTATTTGCCATCTGAATATCTTCTTTGGCAGAGTGTCTCTTTGGTCTTTGGCCCATTTTGTTAATCTGATTGTTTACTTATTCTTTTTTTTTTTAATGGAAAATACAAAATTTTAGAAAGATTGCCAGAGAACAACANTGGCCACCTGATGCAAAGAACTGACTCATTTGAAAAGACCCTGATGCTGGGGAAGATTGAAGGCAGGAGGGAGAAAGGGATGATAGAGGATGAGATGGTTAGAAGGCATCACTGACTCAATGGACATAAGTTTGAGTAAACTCCGGGAGTTGGTGAGGGACAGGGAAGCCTGGCTTGCTGCAGTCCTTGGGGTCGTGGAGAGTCAGACACAACTGAGTGACTGATATGAACTGAATAGTATCTGGATAAACTCTAGGAAAATTCCTTTTAATTCAAAGTGGAGAAGATTTTCAAAGTATGGCACAAAATTCAGAAGATATTAAAGAAAAGATTAACGAAGACAACATAATGAAAAATTTTGGCATGGTGTGAACCACCATAATCAAGAGATAAGTAATAAGTTGAGAAATATTAGTTACTCATATCAAAGATGAACTAATTTCTCCTAATTGCAAAAGTTTCCATAAGATTATAATTCTAGGTCTAATAAGCCAATAATATAATGACTATGGGACACAAATTCATAATTTCTAACAAATAAAAATGGCTCTTAAATATATAGAAGAATGAGAAGCCAAACATGTAATGAAACATGCAAATTAAAATCACACAGTTATATTTTACTTATTGTAATATAAAAGACCCTACATTTGGTAGTGTGGGGACAAGGCACTCTCACCTGTTTCTGGTGGGAGTGAAGGCTGATAGAGTCCCCAGGAAGGGCAACTTGCAACATGGATCAACATGTATAAAGTGTCTAAGTTTTTCTACCTATAATTGCTCATCTAGCAACTTATCCTAGAGATATTTGTCTCTTGCACATGTACAAATATAAGTTCATAAATGCAGAACTATTTGCAATAAAAAAGATTGGCAACAGCCAAAATGGCCATCAATATTGTGTAAATTAGTGGTTATTAGTCCATCCATACAATGGAATACTGTGTAACTGTATTAAGAGAACATTAAACCTGATATGGAAGGACCTCCAAGATATATCCAGTAAAAAAAAAAAAGTGTGCTGAACAATATGTGTATATATGAAAAGGAATGCATATATTATACATATATGTACATATAGTATAATACATGTATTATATATACTATTCTTTCTCATAAAAATATATCTCTATACACTTGTTTTAGCATTTAAATATCTCTAGAAAGATTAAAAAAACTAATAACTGTAATAACTGTATTTGTCTTTGTGGAGAAGACACAGATGCCTGAAGGCCTGGAATGGAATGATCATTTTCAATGAATGCTTTAAAATTGTTTTAAGCTACAAATGTATTGCTATTTCAAAAATAAAATTTTAGAACAAGGAAAATAAATTTAATGATGTAGCCAAGAGGGTGAGACAGAGATGTGAAGAGGGAGGTGAGGGTAGACGAGTAAATGGAGGAGAAGGAGGAGGGAGAGGAGGAGAGAGATTGAGAAATAGATTGAGAAAAGAGATGCTCTGTAAAGGCAAGCAGAGAGAGCAGGCTGTGGGCAGAAGGGAATGGAGACCTGGTGGTCTTTAAGTCAGGAGATGGAAGACTATGATTGTGGTTGCGGAGATGATCCAGTGGAGAAGGATCATCGCAGAGGCAAGTGGAGAGGTAATCACTGTCTACACTGTTTCTGTGTAGGACAGGGGTGGGAGCTGGCACGCGGGTAGAAAAGATGGCTTCGGATAGGAGTGTGTAGAACTATTCCCTGGCATGGCAGGAAAGGCAGAGAAATGAGCTCAGAGGCAGACTGGCTGGTAGATTTGGTGTAAAGAGATGGAGAAGTTTTCGGCAGAGCATCATCTGTGAGTGTTAGAAGAGTGAAGAGGAGGTTTCAGGGGAGAGATGGTGTGAAATGTTTCCCTTGGAGAAGGGTAATTATGGAAACGTTATATAATCACTCAGCAGAGCCAAGTGGATACCTGAGGTGTGTGGACCTACACTGAAAGTGAAATCTCTGGGTGTGGTTGGATGTTGTTCTTCAAACCCATACTTAGCTCCCTGGCAACAGGCATGGTGTTAGTGGGAGTCAGATTCAACCAGGGCAGAAGACTTGGCGCATCATGTGGAAGGCAGGTAAATGCATGAAAAGATGTTCAGCATTCCTTACCATTAGGAAATGCAAATCAAAACCATGATGCCACCACACACTACACACTTCTTAGTGAAAAAACTAAAAGGTTAGTTTGTTGGATTGACTCCCTAGGTGGATACTGAAGACACGGTGAGGACAGGGTTATGCTCCGGAGAAGTCTATAAGCCAAGTGTACAGCTAGAAGATAATGTAATAAGCATTCACATACCCACTGTTAAAATTAAGCATATATTTAAAATTTTGTCATGTTTTTTCCAATCTCTCCATAAAAATGAACAAAATGTTACAGATACAACTAGAGGTTCAAACCTGTTTCTCTTCTTTCATCGATCTCTTCAGAACTTCCGAAGATGACACATGTTATTCTTTCATGTGTGTAACAGGATATTAAAACAGAAGTTTTGCTCCAAGTATCAAGATGCTATGTTGTTCAGTCACCCAGTCATGTCCAACTCTGCGACCCCATGGACTGCAGCACGCCAGGCCTCCCTGTTCCTCACCATCTTCTCCTGGAGTTTGCCCAAATTCATGTCCATTGCATTGGTGATGCCATCCAGTCATCTCATCCTCTGATGCCCTCTTCTCCCTCTGCCCTCAATCTTTTCTGACATCAGGGTCTTTTCCAGTGAGTTGGCTGTTCACATCAGGTGGCCAAAATACTGAAGCTTCAGATTCAGCATCAGTCTTTCCGATGAGTATTCAGGGTTGATTTCCTGTAAGACTGACTGGTTTGATCTCCTTGTAATCCAAGGGACTCGCAGGAGTCTTCTCCAACACCACAGTTCAAAGGAGTCAATTCTTTGATGCTCTGCCTTCTTTACAGTCCAGCTCTCACAACCGTACATGACCACTGGGAAGACCACAGTGTTGACTATACAGACCTTTGTTGACAGAGTAATGTCTCTGCTTTTCAACACACTGTCTACGTTTGTCATAGCTTTCCTGCCAAAAAGCAATCATCTTCTGATTTCATAGTTGCAGTCACCATCCACAGTGATTTTAGAGCCTGAGGAGAGGAAGTCCCTTCACAGATCACTGCCTTGTCGTGGCGAAGGGGCTGCGTAACTCAATGAAGCTATGAGCCATGCTATGCAGGGCCACCCAAGACAAGTCATAGTGGAGAATTCTGGCAAAACATGATCCACTGGAGGAGGGAATGGCCAGCCACCCCAGTATACTTGCTATGAGAACCTCATGAACTGTTTTAAAAGACAAGATTCTATAGATACTACATTTTGAAAAATGGGGCTTCCCTGTGGCTCAGATGGTAAAGCAANGTGGAGAATTCTGGCAAAACATGATCCACTGGAGGAGGGAATGGCAAGCCACCCCAGTATACTTGCTATGAGAACCTCATGAACTGTTTTAAAAGACAAGATTCTATAGATACTACATTTTGAAAAATGGGGCTTCCCTGTGGCTCAGATGGTAAAGCAACTGCCTGCAATGTGGGAGACCTGGGTTCAATCCCTGGGTTGGGAAGATCTCCTGGAGAAGGAAATGGCAAACCACTCCAGTATTCTTGCCTGGAAAATTCCATGGATGGAGTAGCCTGGAGTGGACTGGTTACAGTCCATGGGGTTGCAAAGAGTCGGACATGACTAAGCAACTTCACTTGCTTGCACATGATGATATGCAGAATTTAGGTAGAAAATTTCTGATAATTGCTTACTGAGTGTTACCTCATCATCCATGTCAAAGTTGTTAAAATTTTTAGAGTTGAATTTTTATGTGAGGAATAGAACATCAAATTCAATTTAAAGATGAACCATCTCCCCTGCTCCCAGTTCGACTCTTGCAGGTGAGAAGACTGCAGCAGGGGAATGGGTGCTCTCTGTTGCTTCTCTTTCCCTCCCCCACTTTCTCCTTGTTCTGCCTTCCTGTTGTTTCTAATTGTGATTTCTGACCCTGGAGGGTTGGGCATATTCCAGGGAGGAAAATCAGGAGAGGAGGACTTGCTTTTTATGGTTTATCCTGTTGGGGTAACTTTGTTGGCTCTCTCTGGACTTAAAAATATTGTAGAGTTGACTCCAACTGATTGTGAAAAACTTATGCCACCATTTATCCCTTCAGGATCATGAGAAGCATTGCTCCTTGCTCGTGGCATTCTGGTCTTAAGAGGGATCTAGCAACCAAGACCAAATACTTGGGGTGTCACAGGGAATAAAACTTGTTTGCATGCTGATCACCATTCTCTAAACCAACCTCTGTGCTTTTATTAGCAATGCCACTATGAACTGCTTTTTCTTCCATTTTCATTGATGTGGTTGGCAAAAGTGACACAGGTTACTTGCTTGGTAAATTGTAGAATCATCAACTGTAACTCCAAGTATTCTAGGAAGCCTTCCCTGATCCGCTTACCACCATGTACACCCTTATTAATGAGATCATATCCCTCTCTGTGTTCGTATCCTGGAAGAATTCAAAGCCAGTCATAACAATATGTTAAGTATGTATAAGAGCCCTTCTTCCACATTCTATTATAAGCTCCTGGAGAACAAGAATCAAATCTCATCTATTTGTAAACATTGACAATATTGGTGTCTAATACATACCCTACCATCATACAGAAAGAGCATCAAGCAACCTTCCTGAATTCCAAAATGTGAAATCACTCAGTCGTGTCTGACTCTGTGACTCCATGGGCTGTAGCCTACCAGGCTCCTCTGTCCATTGGATTTTCCATGGACTGGATTTTCCATGTACTGGAGTGGGTTGCATTTCCTTCTCCAGGGGATCTTCCCAACCCAGGGATCGAACCCAGGTCTCCCTCATTGCAGGCAGGCAGATGCTTACTGTCTGGGCCACCAGGGAAGCCCACCAGGTAGCTGCCAAATACACCTTCAGATGAGAATGTATGTGCTCGTGATTATAGTCAAAGTATAGAGACGTGAACTTCTGAGGCCACCTGATTTGTAACTGAAGTTACCTTCCTGTCTATGGTGAAGTCAGACCCTACTGCCTTATTCTGAAGACAGGTGCCCAACACAAATGGCATAAAACTCAGACTGGGGCAATCCTGTTACCTCACTATCTGCTTGAGTTGCCTTGCGACCCAAGTTGCTCATGAGAATCTGGATTCCCTGACTCCAGGTCCAGTGCTCTTCCCAGCCTAGCACTTCCCAGTTCTATATTCCTGCATTTTCTTTGTTCTTTAGTTGCTAAGTCAGGTCTGACTCTTTTTTGTTTGTTTTTTTAAAATATAAATTTATTTATTTTAATTGGAGGTTAATTACTTTACAATATTGTATTGGTTTTNAGCACTTCCCAGTTCTATATTCCTGCATTTTCTTTGTTCTTTAGTTGCTAAGTCAGGTCTGACTCTTTTTTGTTTGTTTTTTTAAAATATAAATTTATTTATTTTAATTGGAGGTTAATTACTTTACAATATTGTATTGGTTTTGGCATACATCAACATGAATCCACCCAGAGAGGCATGTCTGACTCTTTTGCAATCCCATGGACTGTAGTCTGCCAGGCTTCTCTGTCCATAGATTTCCCAGGCAAGAGTGCTGGAGTCGATTGTCATTTCCTTCTCCAGGGGATCTTCCCGACCCAGGGATGGAATCCCTTGGCAGGAGGATTCTTTACCACTGAAGCCCATATTCCTGTGTATCCCAGGATATTTGGATGCTGAGGTGGGCTTGTTTGGAGGCAAGGACTTCCTCTGCTGGAATATAGGGTAATGAGAATAAGTAGAGGTGCAATGCCTATGCCTTAGCACCTGCAGGGACCCTTCTTAAAAATGCTTTCTTGAATTGTACCTGGATGTGATGTCACAGTGTGGACTAAAGACTGCCAGAAGATTCAGCATAGTGAGTCTAGTGATTTAATCAATTATAGACCTTTTCCTGAGGATGTTGTCAATCATGGGAGCCACCTGGATTCATATTGCCATGCTTTTCCTGAGTGGTTGGATATGACATTCTTCTTCAGGATTGAAGCAATTTATACTGTTTTGCTATTGTATTTGCATAGTATATTTTGAAGTTGTTAGGAAGTGTGTTGTCTCCAGATTTGTTCTACTTTCTAAATATTGCTTTGATTATTCAGAGTCTTTTTGGACCTACACGGACTTAAGAAGATTGTTTTCCTATTTCTGCAAAAAAAAGCTATTTGTATTTTGCTGGAGAGTGAATGAAATCGATAGATCTCCTTGAATACCATGGACATTTTAACAATATTAACTTTTCCAATTCCTGAGCATAAAATGTCTTCCCTTTAATTTGGGTACTTTAAAATTTCTTCATCACTGCTTGTAGTTTTAAGTGTACACATCTTTTATTGTTTTGATTAAGTTCATTCCTAAGTATTTTATTATTTTTGATGATAAATTATAAATGAGAAAAAAATGGAATTTTTAAATGATCCTTTCTCTGGGGACCCTTGACTCCCAAACAACTCTGTGATCACATGGATCACGTTGTGTGGCAGTCTGTCCCACACTAGGCTCCTTCCTTCCACAGACTGTGAGTTCCTTGAAGATGAATATGTTGTCTCTGAACCTCTAGTGCCTGGCACAGGGACTGGAACATTGAAGATGTTCAGTTATTATTTATGGAAAGAACAGAAGAATACTGAGTGACTCTGCTATGAGAAGCCTGGTTAGTGATACCATTAAGAGTAGTAGAAATAGATAGGTTAATTGCAACAGTCTGTTAAAGAGCAATTATAAAAAAGGATATATTAGAGATCTTAACATCATGTGTATAGCATTCTGCTTGATGATGTTTTTCAATATTGCTAATTTTTTTTCAGTTTTGTATAGTTGTCAGGCTCGTTCCGAATTAAGTTTCAATAATCTTGAGACTAGCTTTTATTGCCCTTTTAAGCACTCATTAATTTTCATCAAAAATTCTCTCTATGTATTCATATTTCATTGATTTATAATCTGTTTTGATAAACTTGATGAATCAGGTGATTACATGAAAAAGTCTAACTGACATTAGAAAGGTTGGAAATAGGCCCAATTTTTTCCTGTGAACCAGCTAACTCAAGGCTGTAGTGTCCTAGGTACTAGTACCTAGTGTACTAGGTAGTCAATGAATGGTCCTGATTACTGGACGTCAATCAATCTCTTCTCTTAGTGGAATGGACAGGCTTGTTTAAACAGATAAGAGTCTGTTAACCAGAAATTACATAAAAAGTGTTTGCTCCATAAAGAAATAGCATAGTGCTTTATCAAGTAGGTTTAGATAACGTTTGTCAAATTCATGCATGAATAAATGGTCGTAGGTGACAGCTCCCAAAAGGTGCCATGGAGGGACTTTCATATCTTTTTTCTCTTCCTGAAGAAATCCTAAATATCAAGCATGATCCACCCTAAGGTGAAGCTAGGTGGAAAAACCATTGCTGGTTTTGGAAAGAAGGCAGCTCATGAGCAAAGCCTTTCCTTTTCTTCCGTTCTTCTCCCCAGAGGCAGCAAGCACACCTGCAATGAAAGGGAAGCACTTTCTTCAGAGTGACCAGATCCAGGGGACGCTGTCCGTCCTCTTGAGTGGGAGGTGCCTGAAGGATACTTGGTGACTGAGCCAGTCTTTTCAAGATGCTAGACAACCATGAGTTTCAATGGGGAGCTATTAATAACTGAGAATAGTCATTGGTCCAGTGCTATACATTATGGATTCAAAGGCATGCTTTTTTTCCTTGAAGACCTCACAGTGTGATGAAGAAGGGACACATGAATCATTACAGTATAGTATTATAAGTGGTATAATAGAGGAATGTTAGGACTGAGTGAATTCTGTGAGTTCAGAGCTGCGCGGACTGAGCTTAAGCATCCATCTCTAAGTTATCTTGCAGCCAACATGAGAAAAGCCAATGACTTCAAAATAACCAGTTGCCCACGTGAAACCCAACAGTCTTTGGTTTAAACACTACGTGACATTTCTCTACAGGATTCCTCATAATGGACATTTTCAGCCAAAACTGTACATTTGATGAAATCACAGCTTACAGAGTTAGGAAATCTAACTCTCCTAAGAACCCTCTGTCTAAATTTGTCTCATCACATCAAAGCATCCTGCTTGGTGCTTAGGCTACAAGCGCTGTCTTTCTGCTGCTTCCAGCACCCTGCGTCCTAGCTTGATTAAGACCTCACATACAACCTAACCCTACTACAGCATTTGGAAATCAAGGGGTAGGCACATCTAGGATATAGAATCAGCAGAGTGCTAGATTGGGAGACCACTGGGTCTGGAGTTAGGGTACCTGAGTTCTGAGTACTGAACTGTGAAAAATGAATCTATAAGTAAACTTGGGGGAGAACTGACATCTTAATATTAAGTCATGAACAGGGACTATCTCTCCATTTTTTTAGTTCTTTAATTTATTTCATTAGAGCTTTGTAGTTTTTCTTGTATAGATCTTGTATAGATTTTATAAAGTCTTGTATAGATTTTATAAAATCTTGTATAGATTTTATAGATAAAATAAAGTATATTTTGGTAGATTTATACTTAGATATTTCATTTTAAGGGATGCTAATATAAATGTGTGTGTTGCTCAGTCGTGTCCAACTCTTTGCAACCCTATGGACTGTAGCCCACCAGGATTCTCTTTCCATGGGGATTCTCCAGGCAAGAATACTGGAGTGGATTGCTATGCCCTCCTCCAGGGGATCTTCCCAACCCAGGGATCAAACCCAGGTCTCCAGCATTGCAGGCGGATTCTTTACCATCTGAGCCACCAGGGAATATAAATAAATACTGTGTTTTTAATTTCAAGTTCCACTTGTTCATTGTTGGTAAATAGGAAAACAGTTGACATTTGTATATTAACTTTGTATCCTGTAACCTTGCTATAATTGCTTCTAGGTTCCAGAGGATTTTTTTAAAAATTCTTTTAGATTTTCTGTATAGACATGTCTATCTGCAAACAAAGACAGTTTTATATCTTCCTTCCTGATCCATATACATTTTACTTACTTTTCTTACTGGATTAGCAAGAACTTCAAGTGTAATGTTGAAAAGAAATGGTGAGAGGGGACATTCTTGCCTCATACCTGATTTTAGTGGGACAGCTTCAAGTATCTTTGTGGGAAAGTTTCAAGTATGCTGTTAGTTGTAGAATTATTGTACATCTTAACAAGTTGAGAAAGTTCTCTGTTTTTAGTTAACTGAATTTTTATCATGAATGGCTGTTGTTTCATCAAATGCTTTTTCTGCATCTACAGAAATGGTCGTGATTTTTCTTTTTTTACTCTGTTCATGTTATGAATTACATTAACTGATTTTTAAATGCTGAATCAGTCTCGCATATCTGAAATAAATTCCACATGGACATGGTATATAATTTTTAATGCCTTCTAAGATTCTATTTGCTAACATTTTCTTGAGGGTTTTTAAACTATGTTCACAAGAGATACTGGTCTGTAGTTTCCTTTTTCTTGTAACATCTTTGGTTTGGGTATTAAAGCAATGCTGACATCATAGAATGAGTTAGGAAGTAGTCCCTCTTCTATCCTCTGAATAAGATTGTAGGGAATTGGTATAATTNAAACTATGTTCACAAGAGATACTGGTCTGTAGTTTCCTTTTTCTTGTAATATCTTTGGTTTGGGTATTAAAGCAATGCTGATATCATAGAATGAGTTAGGAAGTAGTCCCTCTTCTATCCTCTGAATAAGATTGTAGGGAATTGGTATAATTTCTTCCTTAAATGTTGGGTAGAATTCACCAGTTAACTCATTGGAGCCTGGCGCTTTCTGTTTTGAAAGGTTATTATTACTGATATAATTTTGTTAAAAATACGTATTCAGTATATATATTCATATTGTCTCTTTCTTCTGTGAGTTTTGGTAGATTGTGTTTTTATTTTTTTATTTTACTTTACAATACTGTGTTGGTTTTGCCATACATCAACATGAATTCGCCATGGGTGTACATGTGTTCACAATCCTGAACCCCAGGAATCCATCCATTTCAGGTAGGCAATCAAATTTTGGGGCATAGGGTTGTATAGTATTCCTTTATTGTCCTGTTAATGTCCATGGAGTCTGTAGTGATGTCTCTTGCTTTATTTTTGATACTAGTAATTTGTGTTCTTCTTTTGTTTCTAGTTAGCTTGACTGGAGACTTATTGATTTTATGAATCTTTTCAAAAAAGCATCTTTTTAAAAATTATTTTATTCAAGTATAGTTGATTTACAATGTTGTTATCTTCTGCTGTACAGCAAAGTGATTTAGTTATACATATATATATATTTATTTTCATATTCTTTTCCATTTTGGTTTATCACAGGGTATTGAACACAGTTCCCTGTGCTACATAGTAAGACCTTGTTGTTTATCCATTCTCTATGTGAGAGTTTGCATCTGCTAATCCCATGCTCCTAGTCCATCTCTCCCTCTTCCCCCCTAAACCTGGCAACTGTAAGTTTGTTCTCTATGTCTGTGAGTCTGAGAATCAGCATTTGGCTTCATTGATTTTCTCTATTGATTCTCTATTTTCAATTTCATTGATAAATACTTTAACTAGTACTCCTTTTCTTCTGCTTACTTTATTGTGCTTTTTTTCCCCTTTTCTAATATATGCATCAGCATTTTAAGTTTCCCTTTAAGTACTGCTCTTGCTAAATCCTGAAATTTTGATAAATTGTATTTTAATTTTAATTGAAAATATTTCAGACTTTATCTTGAGTTCTCTTCTTTGACTCATGTGTTATTTAGAAGTGTATTATTTAATCTATATGTATTTTGGAATTTTCCAGTTATCTTTCTGTTAATTGATTTCTAGCTGAATTCCACTTTGGTCTGAGAACAGACACTGAAAGATTTCTCTTATTTTACATTTGTTAAGGTGTGTTTCATGGCCCAGTATGTGACCTGTCTTGATTAATATTCCATGTGAGCATGAAAAGAAGGTGTATTCTGGTATTGTTGGATGAAGTAGTCTATAGATGTCCATGATAAGTTGATTTATGATGTTGTTGAGTTCAGCTATGTATTTACTGATTTTCTGCCCACTGAATCTTTCCATTTCTGATAGAGGGGTGTGAAAGTATCCAACTGTAATAATGGATTATGCTATTTCTCCCTGAAGTTCTGTCAGTTTTTGCCTCATGTAGTTTGATGCTGTTTTTAGGCATATAGATATTAAGAATTTTTATGTCTTCTTNTTTCTGATAGAGGGGTGTGAAAGTATCCAACTGTAATAATGGATTATGCTATTTCTCCCTGAAGTTCTGTCAGTTTTTGCCTCATGTAGTTTGATGCTGTTTTTAGGCATATAGATATTAAGAATTTTTATGTCTTCTTGGAGAATTCGCCCCTTTATAATAAGTATGTAATGCCTTCTTTATTTCTGAAACTTTTCTTCCTTATAATCTGCTTGATCTGAAATTATATAACTACTCCTGCTTTTAAAAATTTGTGTTACACTGCTGAATAACCAACAAATCACAGAAGAAATCAAAAAAGAAATCAAAATATGCATAGAAATGAATNTTGTTTAGATTCTTTTCCCATATAGATCATTGCAGAGTATTGAGTAGAGTTCCCTATACTTATTAGTTATCTATTTTGTATATATTGAAGTGTATCTATGTCAATCACATGGGTGTGTATTATTGCCCAAACTCATCGAACTGTATCCACTAATGATCTGTGCAATCACTCTGCCTTAATTATACTTCATTTAATAATTATTGAAAGATGCAACGTTTAAGCTTAATGTTTTATTTTTATAGAACAGGTAACAAAAATATTTTGTGTGTAACTAGATTACTAAAATCAGTGCTGTGAGCTATTTGAAATAGAAGGTAAATCTGACACAGATCCTGTTCTTGGAGAACAGAGTCTAGTTAAGACACATTGGAAACGTGCAAGAAGGATTCGTGAGCTCCGGGGAAAAGATGAAGGAATAGGAGTGACAAGGCGTGCGTGTCGGAGTCTACTGGATGGTATGTAGAAGGAAACCACAGGAAGATGACCCAGCTCAAACCCCAGATATGCTTTATTATGTATTTATCTGGTTGTAAAACTTCATGCTTGAAAAAGTTGAAAATGGTGAAAGCAACAGACTTAAAGATGGGATTCAAATCTAGTAAATGGAGATTTAGCACAGGCTGGACTTAAAAAGTCATCATTTTTTTTCATTCGTTAAGTCATTTATTCATCCAACATTTATTCAGTTTGGGAGTCATTCTGAGGCCTGGCAAAATCAAAACTACTCTTTGGGGCTGGATGGAAATTGAATTCTTTTCATTGTATAAAAACTGATTGTAAGAAAGTAACAGATTGTAAGAAACTGGTCAAAAATGTCATGCTTAATCCCTACCAAGTGCAGTGACCAAAGAAATTTAAGACCTTTCGTGCACTGCATTCAACAACTGATGAAGGAGGGATTCTTCATAGGTGGAAATAGTCCCGGCACCCAGAGCTGGCGAAGCTCCCATGGGGTGGGGTGAAGACCCCTGGGTAAGACAGTCCAGAGTACACACACACAGTGCTTGTACGACGGGCCCATCTCCCTTAATCCTCACCACCCAGATGATTTGTTTAACCGTTTTACAGTCAGGGTGGGTCCAGAGGCTGAGAGAACCTAAGAGATGAAAGTTGTCGCTCAAAGCCACAGTGTGTCTGACTGAGGCAGAGACTCTGAATCAGGACACCAGACTGCGTTCCAACTCCAGGGTTGCCTGAGGAAGGGAGCTTTCGCTTTCCCCCCCTTCTGATGCGTCCTCCAAGGCCCGCTGGAGCACCACCTTGAGGGTCTGCCGCCCTCACTTCTTTGTCTGCCTTTGCCTGAAGGAGCCCACGAAGAAGTAAATGATGGGGTTGATGGAGCTGTTGATGCAGGACAAACCAAAGACAACCAGGCAGTTGTGACAGGGGGCGGCAAACACATCATCCTGAATCCAGATTAGGAGGAACCAGAGGATGCCGTAGGGCAGGCCGCAGAGCAGGAAGGCCAGCACCGTGAGCACGATGGTGACATAGAGCCTGGTCAGCTGCATGTGCTGGGACTTACACAGGATCCTGAGCAGCAGGGCCAGGCTGGACCCAGCGAGGAGCCCAAATAAGAACATCAGCCACCCGGCGGCAATGAAATCAAACGCCTGACACCAAAGATGGCTACCATCCGTTAAGAGGAAGCCACAGTACTTCCCCTCCAGGATACTCAGCAGCAGGGCCTGGGCCCAGAGCACTGTGCACACGATGGCTGATAAGTGTGTGGGGCGGTGGCAGCGGTACCAGACGGGCCACAGGACAGACACGCAGCGCTCAGTGCTAATGGCGCTGAGCAAGCTCAGGCCCGCCAGGTAGGCGAGGGTCATCACGGTGGTGAAAAAGCTGGGGATGGAGCTGGCACTGCAGCAGGCGATGAGGGCCTCCAGGGAATCTACAACTTGGCAGCAGAGGCACAGGAAGTCGGCTGCTGCCAGGTTGAGGATATAGACGGTGAAGGCATTCCTGCGCAAGTGAAAGCCCAGGAGCCAGAGCACAACCGCGTTTCCTGCCAGTCCTCCCAGGCCGATGATGGCCGTCAGCAGGAACAAGGTCATGGTCATCGTGCTGAAAGTTGGAGGGTCGGCCTCGCCAGTGTGATTCGTGGGTGTGGATTCTGCCTCCCAGGCTGCGATGGTTGGATCCAAGCTCAGAAACCCTCCGCTGGTGTTCCTGGGAACACAAAGATGTGAAAGCACCTACTGTGTGATCATCCATTCTCACAGCCACCCTGCTACGTGGGAGTTACTGTCCCTGTGTCACAGAGGAGGGAACTGGAGGCTTGCAGAGATTCAGATACTGACTGCAGTCCACACAGCCCTGGAGACCTGGAATATTTAAACCCAGTTCTCTCTGACTCAGAAACAATACCTGGAGCTGACTATGGCTTAGATCATGAGATCTTCGTTGCAAAATTCAGGCTTAAACTAAACAAAGTAAGGCAAACCACTAGACCATTCAGGAATGACCTAAATAAAATCTCTTAGGATTATACAGTGGAGGTCATGAACAGATTCAAGGGATCAGATCTGATAGAATGCCTGAAGAACTATGGATGGAGGTTTGTAACAATGTACAGGAATCAGTGACCAAAACCATCCCAAAGAAAAAGAAATGCAAGAAGGCAAATTGGTTGTCTGAGGAGGCATTACAAGTTATCTGAGGAAAGGAGAGAAGTGAAAGGCAAGAGAGAAAGGGAGAGATATATCCAACAGAATGCAGAATTCCAGAGAACAGAAAGGAGGCCTTCTTAAATGAAGAATGCAAAGAAATAGAGAAAAACAATAGAGTGGAAAAGATTACAGATCTCCTCAAGAAAATTAGACATATCAAGGGAACATTTCATGCAGGCATGGGCATGATAAAGAACAGAAATGGTGAGGACCTAACAGAAGCAGAGGAGAGTACGAAGACGTGGCAGGAATACACAAAAGAGCTGTACAAAAAACAGCTTCATGACCCAGACAACCATGCTGGTGCGGTCACTCACCTAGAGCCAGACATTTTGGAGTGCGAAGTCAAGTGGGGCTCAGGAAGCATCACTACGAACAAAGCTAGTGGAGGTGATGGAATTCCAGCTGAGCTATTTCAAATCCTAAAAGATGATGCTGTTAAAGTGCTACACTTAATATGCCAGCAAACTTGGAAAACTCAGCAGTGGCCACAGGACTGGAAAATGTCAGCTTTGATTCCAGTCCCAAAGAAGGGCAGTGCCAAAGAATGCTCAAACTACCACACAGTTGTGCTCATTTTACATGCTAGTAAGATTATGCTCAAAATCCTTCAAGCTAGGCTTCTGCAATACATAACCGAGAACTTCCAGATGAACAAGGTTTAGAAAACACAGAGGAACCAGAGACCAAATTACCAATATTGGCTGGATCATAGAGAAAGCAAGGGAATTTGAGAAAAACATCTACTTCTACTTCATTGACTACACAAAAGCCTTTGACTGTGTGGATCACAACAAACTGTGGAAAATTCTTAGAGATGGGAATACCAGACCACCTTACCTGCCTCCTGAGAAACCTGTATGCAGGTCAAGAAGCAATAGTTAGAACCAGACATGGAACAGGTGATTGGTTTAAAATTGAGAAAGGAGTACAACGAGGCTGCATATTGTCACCTTGCTTATTTAACTTAAGCAAAGTACATCATGTGAAATGCTGGGCAGGATGAAGCACAAGCTGGAATCAAGATTGTCAGGAGAAATACCAACAACCTCAAATATGCAAATGATACCACTCTACTGGCAGAACGTGAAGAGGAACTAAAGAACCTCTTGATGAGGGTAAAGAAGGAGAGTGAAAAAGCTGACTTAAAACCTAGCATTCAAAAAACTAAGATAATAGCATCTGACTCCATCACTTCATGGCAAACAGAAGGGGAAAAGTGGAAGCAGTGACAGATTCTTCTTTTCTTGGGCTCCAAAATCACTGCAGATGGTGACTTCAACCATGAAACTAAAAGACATTTGCTCCTTGGAAAAAAATCTATGACCAACCTAGACAGCATATTAAAAAACAGAGACATCAATTTGATGACAGAGGTCCATATACTCAAAGCTATGGTCTTTCCAGTAGTCACGTATGGATGTGAGAGTTGGACCATAAAGAAGGCTGAGTGCCAAAGAATTGATGCTTTTGAACTATGGTGTTGGAGAAGACTCTTGAGAGTCTCTTGGACAGCAAAGAGATCAAACCAGTCAATCCTAAAGGAAATCCACCCTGAATATTCATTGCACGGACTGATGTTGAAACTGAAACTCCAATACTTTGGCCCCCTGATGCGAAGAACTGACTCATTGGAAAGACCCTGATGCTGGGAAAAGCTGAAGGCAAAAAAAAAGAAAGGGGTGGCAGAGGATGAGCTGGTTAGATAGCAATCACCAACTCATGGACATGAGTTTGAGCAAACTCAGGGAGATAGCAAAGGGCAGGGAAGCCTGATGTGCTGCAGTCCATGGGGTCACCAAGAGTAGGACACAAGTTAGCGACTGAACAACAGCAACTCTCTGACTCTATTGCCTGGGCTCTCTCTACTGCAACATGACCCTGTAATGACATGAGAATGTCCCCTCCACTCAGCCTCCCAGGCATGTCATGTCCGCAGAGAGGCAGGAGGAGAAAAGTATGGACAGATTATGTGAGGGTGACCAAAGGACTCTGAGCTCAGTGTTCCTTCTGCCTGGGACTGAGATAACCTCAGGGCCAGGAAGTCATGCTCTGGGGGCCATCTCTGTGACTAAGAGGAATGCACCCCCAGGAAGAAAGGCAATCATGATTTAGGGTCGTGAAGAGCTCTTGCTATGACAGGTGTGAGTGGGTCAGGAGGCCTCTTGAGCTAGAAATGGCCCCATGTGTGAGCTTTTTCTCCATGCATTGGTGTGTGTCCAGTGCCTAGCTCTGTGTGGTGGACACAGGTTATTCACTCTTACTATGGATTGTTCTCTAGAGAAACTGAAATCGCAAACTGAAAATATTGGGTTGGCCAAAAGGTTCATTAGAGTTTTTCCATAAGATGGTATGGAAAACCTGAATGAATGTTTTGGCCAACTCAATACTTATAAGTACCTGTGTACCCCTACCTACCTCAAAATAAAAACCCAGTGAATACATTCTCAAGGCATTTGTGATGATGCATGCTAAGTCACTTCATTCATGTCCGACTATTTGTGACCCCATGGAGTGTAACCTGCCAGGCTCCTCTGTCCATGGAATTTCCCAGGCAAGAATACTGGAGTGGGTTGCTGTGCCCTCCTTCCTGACCCAGGGATCCAACCCGTGTCTCTTGTGTCTCCTGCACTGGCAGGTGAACTCCTTACCGAATGACAGATAGCACCACATGGGAAGCCTGTCTCTGATGATGGTGAGACATTACTCCAAAGAAGTGAAACTAGATAGAGGCACAAGCCAACAGTCAAAGAAACAAACTGAGGGGACACAATGAGAAACTGACCCAGGCCCAGGACTGTGAGGAGGCCTTGGGAAGAGAGAGGTTTGCACCCTTGGCCATCGTCTCCCTTCCTTCCTCTGTACCCATCCCTGCTTTCTGGGAGGAGATGTATCAGTGCCTCGCTGATGGCCTCCCTCTCTCTCTGCCTCCTGTTTGCTTCCAGGGCTATGCTGACAGGAGGCTGGAGAGTGAGGAGGTGGAAGAGAATCATTGGGGTTTTGAGCTCCCTGGTTGCCTCCCTGCCAGGCTGTGAGTTGCCAGTTGGCAGTGTTATGCTATCTGAGGACATAGCCCTTGTCTGGTGGTCCTTTCCTAAAACCATAGTGACAAGTACAGCTCCAGCCAGAGCCACCCCCTGGGTTCTGGTAGCTTCTTCTTTTCCCCATCAGGCCCAGCAACAGTAACAGCTCCCTATGAAGGCTTGGTCTTGGTTGGGGGTGGGGGGCGGGGGACAGCGTCCTTTAGAAATATCCCTTAGCTGTGCCCACCTGCATTAAATTCTCCTAAATTACCATCTTAGATTATGCCCTGTATTTTCTGCCAGATACAAGGATACAAGAAACAAACCAAACAAAATAAAATAACATTGACTAGCAAGCAAATCAGTGACGCCTGAGGTTATCAGCAGCAATTTAGCTTTTCAATGCCCACATGCCACCTCCCTCCCGAAATTAAAATTCACAAAATATTTCTCTTCATAAGCAGATTTGAATGTTTGGAGAGAAGAGGAGCATATAGGGAAGTGGAACAGAAGCAGAAAGAAGCTGCTTGACCCTCTTGGGCTCTCCCATAGTTCAAGCCACCAGCAGCCAAAACTTCCATTGGGAGCTTCCTGTCTCCTGACTGTTGCTGACGGGTGGGTGCCTGTGCCCCCTGCCTGCTCTACCCCAAAATAAACTCATGAGAGCGTGGACTCAAGAGGAGACAAATCTGCCTTTGATCGGAGACAGTTCTTGAGCAAATTCTTACCTTGACACCATTCTTCTTGCTGGAGGTAGTGAGAAGAAAAGAAATAGCTTTGCTGGGGTTGACAAACGGCAGAGAATGGATGTGTGGCTGCCTGCAGGAGCAGGAGAGAAGCCTGGTGGCCCAGGGAGGTTTATCAAGATGCTGAAAGGCCCTGCGATTTCCTGCAGGGTGGGAACTGGCAAATGAGAGGTCCTGGAGA
This sequence comes from Neotragus pygmaeus, assembly GCA_006410875.1. Lineage (NCBI taxonomy): Eukaryota > Metazoa > Chordata > Mammalia > Artiodactyla > Bovidae > Neotragus > Neotragus pygmaeus. Next base: position 16,467 of record SJYV01046862.1, on the reverse strand, counting down.
TGAGAGAGACAAGAAAGCTCACGAGATGTTTTTTATTTGCCCTGACTCCAATTGCTCTGCCTCTGTACCCATCCCGCCCTCTTTGGTTCCCCTCCCTTTGAGGAAGGGCTGCCCTAAAGCCCTTTGCTGCTTGCTGTGAGCCTGTGCGAGACGCCGACCTACCAAGTAACATGAGCGTCTGTAGCTAAAGAACGGTTTGAAACATGCATAATATCATATAAGAAACTAATCGCCAGTCCAGGTTTGATGCATGATACAGGATGCTCGGGGATGGTGCACTGGGGTGACCCAGAGGGGTGGTATGGAGAGGGAGGTGGGAGGGGGGTTCAGGATGTGGAACATGTGTACACCGGTGGCGGATTCATGTGGATGTATGGCAAAACCAATACTATATTGTAAAGTAATTAGCCTCCAATTAAAATAAATAAGTGAAAAAAAAAAAAAGAATGGTTTGCTTAGCATTCAAGGCTCTGCATGGCCTGGCTCACTTGATCTTTTAAAATTTCATCACAGAAGTAGTGATTGCACAGTAATTTTATTTCAAATGATACCAAGGTGCATAAAATTACTAGATTGGGCGCATTTAGGGTTGTGTGGTCATAGACTAAGGTGCAAAAATGAAAAGTAACATCTCTCCTAATCTCATTTCCCACTAGCAACCAAGGTCCAGTTTCCATTCTTAGTTCTTTTAGATGTTAATGTTACAGCTTTATATAGGTTAAAAAAAAAAACCCAAACACCCTCCATTTATATTTTTGATTTATGGATATCGACAACAGGGTATATTGAGCTCCCTTATAAAAGATAAGGAATTTAGCATACCGCCTGTACTCTGTGTCACCTTTCTCCCTCTACATCGTGATATTTGTTAGCTAGACTGTATTTTTTTTATTAAAGGCTTAAAAAAAAGCTTTTCTTATCTTTCAGTTCTATATAGTTTATTTATTTAAAAGAAATAATTTACTTATTTAATTTTGGCTGTGCTAGGGCTTCGTTGCTGTGCAGGCTTTTCTCTAGTTGCAGGGAGCAGGCGCTACTCTCTAGTTGCAGTGTGAAGGCTTCTCATTGTGGTGGTTTCTTTTGCTGCAGAGCATGGGTTCTGGGGCACGTGGTCGTCAGTAGTTGCAGCTCCCAGGCTTTCGGGCGCAGGCTCAATAGTTGTGGCACACGGGCTTAGTTGCTCAATGGCATGCAAGACCTTCCCGGACCAGGGGTGGAACTCAGGTCCCCAGGTTGGCAGGCAGATTCTTATCTACGGCACCACCAAGGAAATCCAGCTAGATTTTTTTAGACTGTCTAGAGCCCAACCAGTATTTTCAGTCTTAGCTCCTATGACTTCCTTTCACGTGCCCATCCTGCCTCCACATTGAGTTACTTGTGGTTTCCTTTGAAAACTTAACTATGAAGCATGTAAAGCAACCAGAGGCGTGTATTCACTCATCCATTCATTTACCCCGCACTGCTGTGTGCCTACGCTGTGCCAGGGCACTGTTTCAGGCATGGAGATGTGATGGCGGTGATACATAAGACTGTGCCCCTTACATTCCAGAGGAGCTGGGGAGCTCATCCTTGGGAGTGAGTATTCGTGGAGAAGACGTTTGAGACTCAACACTGGGGCCTCCGACCTCCAGAGACCCAGAAGAAGAGGAGGACTCGGCCAACACAGTAGTGAAAAGCAGCTACTGGAGGAGTAGTAAGCTCGGAAAGCAACCCAGAGACAGAACAGAGGGGCTATTCTGGAAGATGCGAGTGAGCCACAGCATCAGTCCTGCCCAAGAGACTAAGATGAAGTCCTGACAGGCACGGTTCCAGGGGACGCTGAGGCTGGAAAATTGGAAGAACGTGGGTTTTGGAGGGAACGGTGTGATAGGAGGCCTGGACAACCTCAGAGAGTCGTCTTGAGATGCTGCTGCAAAGACAGGTGGCTCAGAAAGGTGACTGGGGACAAAATCACCCTACAGAAAACAGTAGCTTTCCTAGGTGTGAAAAGAAGTGAGGGGAAAAAAGAAAATGAAACCTCAACTACTTCTGGAGAGAAAAAGAAAGAAACGAGGACTGGTCAGCCCTCCCAGATATTAGAACATACTCGAAAGCCTCGGTGAATACAGTGAGGTGCTAACATGAAAACAGGCAGACAGACTGAGGCAGCAGGACCGAGAGTCTCAGGAATCAAATGTACATGCATATGGAATCCAGTATATGATAAAGGGGCCATTTCGAATGAGAGTGGGTAGAGATAAAATAATAAAAACAATAAGTCAGTAAAGGTTACTGGGCAACTGAGAAGCCATCTAGAGTAAAACGCCTTAGGGATCATAGCTCATATTTACACCTTGTTAACTTTTTTTTTTAATTGATGGATAATTGCTTTAAAGAATTTTGCTGTTTTCTATCAAACTGCAACATGTATCAGCCCTAGGTATACATATATCCCCTCCCTTTTGAGCCTCCCTCCCATCTCCCTCCCCATCCCACTCCTCTAGGTTGATACAGAGCCCTGTTTGAGTTCCCTGAGTTAACTTTAAAATGAATTGTGTATTTAAATATAAATAAGAGAAGCAAAAAGAGTCAGAAGAAAACATGGGAAAATTCTTTTTGTGTGTGTGTTCAAATAATTTTGTTTTAACTATAAATACTTTGGTATTCTCTGATTGGTAGGGGAGGACTAGTAATCCTTTTTTTTTTTTTTTAAGTGAATTATAGTTGATTTACAATGTTGTGCCAATCTCTTCTGTACAGCAAAGTGACTCAGTTTATTTTCTTTTCCATTATGGTTTTAAGCAAGGTATTGAATATAGTTCCCTGTGCTGTACATTAGGACCTTGTTGTTTATCCATTCTAAATGTAATAGTTGGCATCTATCAATCCCAAATTCCTGGTCCATCCCTCTCACTTCTCCTCTCCCCCTTGGTGACCACAAGGAAATTCTTTTATAACTCTGGATTGGGGAAGATTTTCCTAAACATGACACAAAACTCAGAAATCTTGAATAAAAATAATTGAAAATTTAAAATAATTTTTCTTCATGGAAAAGGTCACTGTAAGCAAGTCAAACAGCAAACTGGGGAAAAGTATTTATAATGCATATTTTGGGCAAAATTATCTATTGTGTATGTCTATATTTCTGACACATTACTGAGAGAATTTTCACAGCCTAGTAAGAAAATGACCAACTCAGTTCCTACAAAACCCATGTTTCTTAATCAAGCATAAGAAAAAATGTCATACTCATGATGATGAAGGTTCACTGAAACTCTACCAAGATATCTTCACCTTCAGATTTTCAGATATTCTAAAGTTTGATACTTCAAGAGTGAGTAAGGAAAGTGGCACTCTTGTGTGCTTGGCATTCCCAGGCAAAACTTGGCTCCCAAAGGGACGCTGCTTATCAGTTCAGTTCAGTCATTCAGTCGTGTCCGACTCTGTGCGACCCCATGAATTGCAGCACGCCAGGCCTCCCTGTCCATCACCAGCTCCTGGAGTTCACTCAAACTCACGTCCATCGAGTTGATGATGCCATCCAGCCATCTCATCCTCTGTCATCCCCTTTTCCTCCTGCCCCTAATCCCTCCCAGCATCAGGGTTTTTTCCAGTGAGTCAACTCTTCGCACGAGGTGGCCAAAGTACTGAAGTATCAGCTGTGAAAAGAAGAGAAGCGAAAAGCAAAGGAGAAAAGGAAAGATATAAGCATCTGAATGCAGAGTTCCAAAGAACAGCAAGGAGAGATAAGAAAGACTTCCTCAGTGATCAATGCAAAGAAATAGAGGAAAACAATAGAATGGGAAAGACTAGAGATCTCTTCAAGAAAATTAGAGATACCCAAGGGAACATTTCATGCAAAGATGGGCTCGATAAAGGACAGAAATGGTCTGGACCTAACAGAAGCAGAAGATATTAAGAAGAGGTGGCAAGAATACACAGAAGAACTGTACAAAAAAGATCTTCACAGCCAAGATAATCACGATGGTGTGATCACTCACCTAGAGCCAGACACCCTGGAATGTGAAGTCAAGTGGGCCTTAGAAAGCATCACTACAGACAAAGCTAGTGGAGATGATGGAATTCCAGTTGAGCTNTTCAAGAAAATTAGAGATACCCAAGGGAACATTTCATGCAAAGATGGGCTCGATAAAGGACAGAAATGGTCTGGACCTAACAGAAGCAGAAGATATTAAGAAGAGGTGGCAAGAATACACAGAAGAACTGTACAAAAAAGATCTTCACAGCCAAGATAATCACGATGGTGTGATCACTCACCTAGAGCCAGACACCCTGGAATGTGAAGTCAAGTGGGCCTTAGAAAGCATCACTACAGACAAAGCTAGTGGAGATGATGGAATTCCAGTTGAGCTGTTTCAAATCCTGAAAGATGATGCTGTGAAAGTGCTGCACTCAATATGCCAGCAAATTTGGAAAACTCAGCAGTGGCCACAGGACTGGAAAAGGTCAGTTTTCACTCCAGTCCCAAAGAAAGGCAATGTCAAAGAATGCTCAAACTACTGCACAATTGCACTCATCTCACACGCTAGTAAAGTAATGTTCAAAATTCTCCAAGTCAGGCTTCAGCAATACGTGAACCATGAACTTCCAGATGTTCAAGCTGGTTTTAGAAAAGGCAGAGGAACCAGAGATCAAATTTCCAACATCCACTGGATCATCGAAAAAGCAAGAGAGTTCCAGAAGCTGCTTGTAAGACTTCACAAATCTATGCTGGCTAGAGATGTGGCTGAACCCCTAGGAACCTGGCCAATAGTCATCACAGCCACCAGCTTCGCAGGAACAGGTCTCTAAACCTTCCCATTGAAAAAGATTCATCAAAAGATGGAAGCAGAAGATGAAGTTCTTTGGTACTGCCTAGAATGTCACTGGCTTTACAGAAGATGTTTTTTTCTAATTTGTCTGGAAGTAGGGTGCTGTCTGTGTAGTCACAGCCCTGCAGCTGGACACAAGGGTTGACCAGAGGGTTCTGTCTTAGCCCTCATTCCCTGCTTCACCCTGTTCTTTGGTGCAGTGGACAAACTGTACAACTGTCTTTCCTCATGAACAACACCAGGACCTTAAAAGCTTTAACCTCTCTCCCCTTCTTCCCAATCAACTGTACTCCAGTATTCCTTCCCTCCGAGATATTAAATATTTATTGAGAGTTTTAAATAGTGAGTTTGTTCAAATGTATCCCCATAAAACTAGTGTGGTTTTGCTCAACTTCTCATTTCACCCCTGGTGGCTCAGTAGTGAAGAATCTGTCTGCAGTGTAGGAGACCCAGGTTTGATCCCTGGGTCAGGAAGATCCCCTGGAGAATGGAATGGCTATTCACTCCAGTATTCTGGCCTGGCGAATCCCATGGACAGACTAGCTTGATGGGCTACAGACCATGAGGATGCAAAGAGCTGGACATGACTGAGTGACTAACTCTTTCTTTCTTTCCTATTTTGCATCTCTTATCTTCCATTCCTTGAAATACATTCTTCAGAAGTTCCTTTCGTGAGAGTCTTTGTGGGGTTTAATGCCCTAGTTTTTTTCTGTCTGCAAAGGTCATTTTTTCACCCTTATTTTCTGGACATGGTTTTTTCAGGCTGGCATCGCAGGGTGACAGTTACTCCAGCACATTGGGGATCCACTGTCGTAATGTTATTCTTGTGAGATGGCCATCAGTCAAGTTGCCGATCACTTTCAGTGATCTGCCTTTTTCCTTCCTAAGGGCTTTTCTTTTTTCTCTGATGTGGTACACTGTCATCAAAATGCATCTAGTGACTTTCTCTTTATATCACATTTTGGGTTTATGATGTTTCCTGGATTTTAGGATTACTGTCATTTAGTATTTCTGGATGGTTTTCTGCTATTATTTCTTCATAGACTGCATGGTGGTTGAGACCACAAACTCTGGAGCCAAGCTACTTGGCATCTCTATGAGACCCTGGACAAACGTTGCAACTTCTCTGTGCTTGTTTCCTCACGTGTAGAGGAGGGATGGTATTAGTCCTCATCTATAAAGTGGGGATGATGTCATTACCTACCTACAGGTTTTCTCGTGAACATTAGTGAGTTAATTACATAATAGTTTACAACAGGGACACATGGTAAATACTATATACTTGCTAGCTCCTATATTCATTTTTATTCTTACCTCTTCCTAGATGTTTCATCCAACATATGTTAGTGTTTCTCTTTCTAGTCTCCATATCCATTAACATCTCTTTCTTGTTTTCTGTCTGTTTGGCTCCCAGGTAGCTTTCTTGATAATTTCTACAGATGGATCTTCTAGGTTTCTAGTCTCTTTTCCTGTGTGTCTAATCTTCTGTTTAATCCATCCACTGAATTTTAAATTCAATTTTTATATTATTCGTTTCTAGATAATCTGCTTGAGACTTTGTTTCGATATTTGCTTGGTCAGTTTCTCGCTTGGTCTTGATGCTGATTCACATCATCAATTTTTCTTTTATGTCTTTAACCCTATGAAGCATAGCAGTCTTAAAATTCTCTGTCTGAAAATCCCAGTGCTGAAGTCTGTGTATGCCTGATCTTACTGTCTGTGTTTCCTCTGTCACTTTGTGATGGTGATTTGCTTCTTTCTGTGTTTGTAATTTTAGACTGTTAGCTGCTCACTTTCCTTGGGCTTTATCTGTGGGAATTTTTTCAGGTCTGAATTATAGTTCAGTTCCTACAGAAAAGAACTTGTGTTTTCTTTTGCTGATGGACTAGGGGAACTTCCCAGCATGGCTCTCATCTCTCACCATGTCCCCAGAAACCTCAGCTGTCATTTGTAGCTTTAACGAGACCACAGGTTGTATGAATTTGGACCACAGTCTTTCTTGTGACTACAAATTTTCCAGAGAAAATTTTGGTTTGCCTGGATCCAAGCTTGGTCAAACAATTTCTTGGTGGTTTTATTTTTTACTAATGAGAAATACACTAAGGTTTAGTCTTTTGAGGTCCCAGTTTTTCATGGGGCACCCTTGTTAAACTTCCCAAATTGGGTTGTCGAAAAGCTCTATTTTCTAGCCCTGCTACATCATGCAGAGCTTAAAGTAGCCGTAATAGGAAATATGAGTTTCCTTTTGAGAGCCAAGGGGGTTGACTTAAAGAATTTAAGGGAGGAGGTACCTTGATCAGCTCTCTGCTTCAGAAAATCCTCTCACGCTACTGAGAGGAGAATATAGATGAAAATACAAATCTCTAGTCAGACCTCCACATGGAAACAACTGCATGAATATTTTGATTCATGCACACCAAGTATCCAACTATTTGTGCTGTTTTGTAACATGTAATATAGTTCCAGTTAGATCCTTTTAATTGTGGAATCTGTTTTGTCCTAATCCCTTATCTGTAAAATGAGATGCTTTCTAGCCGTGAGGAATCTAAAATGAAAATCTTTGGCACCTGTGGAGGTTTCTTCGTGTACCCTCCTCTCTCCTTGGATTTGTTTTGTACCGCTTGGATTTGTTTTGTACCGTAGAAAGTGGAGACCTCAGATGGGAGTCTCTGACAGGCCAAGCTTCATCCCGGGATGACTCCCATCCGTTAGGGCCTTAATGGCTCCCAGAGGCTCCCCTTTCCGTGATATGCTCAGCAATCTAGGCCCCTCCACAGCCCCGAAGTTTACGTTAGAATTCTTTCCATTAGAATTGAGAATGCAGGGCAGTGTCATTTAGAGGGTCCCTATAAAGGACAGCTTTGTTGGGGAGTATGTGTTGGGGGGAGGGTGTGTGTGTGTGCATGTGTGTGTAGCTGATTTTACTACATGAACTTGCACAGATATATATTTTGGAAGAAGGGGGCTCATCCCTGGATCTCATTCCATGCCATGCAGTTATTACCAGCCACTGAAAGCCAAGCAGATGCAATGACCAGGCGAGGGGAAATATCCTGATGATGTCATTTGGACTCTGGATCCCACTGTTCCTGGAGCCAGCCTCTCTTGCCAGCTCCAGCAATAGTTATGTGAACCAATAATGTCCCATAATGAATCTCATTTGGGTCTGCCCTCTGCTCACACAGCCACAAATATGTCCATATCAAAGCTTTTATCACACTGTACTTTAAGCATCTGAGGACATGATTCTCTCCTGTTGTACTATGAGGTCTTTGAAAAGAATGAACACATCTTTGAGTCCCAGGGCTTGCAATAGTGCCTGACCCAACACTCAGCAATTTTTTTTTTTTTAACTAGAAATGCATGCATTTGTGCCTGAAGGCATGAGTGAATTCGTAATTAAATAGACAAGTTGGAGAGATGAGAGCTGGGAAGTGATTCTGGGCAGAGAACTTTAAAGGCTTCACTGTGAGAAACATCTGACAGTGGAGAAGCAAGCCAAAATGAAGGCAAAGAATATTTGACAGGTTAAGTGAAGTCGCTCAGTCGTGTCCAGCTCTTTGCGACCCCATGGACTGTAGCCTATCAGGCTCCTCCGTCCATGGGATTTTTCCAGGCAAGGGTGCTGGAGTGGATTGCCATTTCCTTCTCCAGGGGGTCTTCCCAACCCAGGAATCGAACCTGGGTCTCCCGCGTTGCAGGCAGACGCTTTACTGTCTGAGCCACCACTTTAAAATGCACCCAACATGAGACTTCCCTGGTGGACCAGTGGCTAAGACTTCCATTCCCAATACAGGGGCCAGGGTTTGATCCCTGGTCAGGGAACTAGATCCCACGTGCTACAACTAAGACCCAGTGCAGCCAAATAAATAAATATATTAAAAACAATAAAATGTACCCAAGAGTTAGAAGCCCTGTGGGAATTAGAATGTACCTGGAGTTGACTTAGATTAGTTTCCAAGTCCTGTACTATTTGGGAAGCAGTGTATTGTGAGAGTGGAGGACTAGGCCACTGTGAACACAGAGAATCCCAGGGGCGTCCAAGAAAGTGGAAACAGAATGTGCTGGACTTGGGGGTGGGGATGGTTTCTGGGTTGCAAGATCCTTTCTATAAGAACCTTTTTGGAGGGTGGGCTTTGCCAATCTTGGCTGTTCTTCACCAGGAATGGAGGACCATGAGTGCATAATCAGGATGACCCTTGATCTGTGGTGACCCTGCCTTGGGATGCTGGATCAAGGTTAGTCTGAACTGGTTGGATGGAGGGAGAAACAGTTGCAAGGCTGCAGGGAAGGAAAGAGGCTTCAGCCAGCTGGGGAGAGCTTGAGGAGGGCAGGAGGTCTGGGACTCCCTCGTGAGAACTGACGTGATCCTTGCACAGGGAATCACACAGCTTCTCAGACTCTTGGTAACACCAGGTAAGGCAGCAGGTATGAAGAGACCTTCTCCGGGGCGATCCGAGCCAGAGGACCAGAAGTCTCCTACAGAGTCAGGGGCTCCAGGAAGGGCCTCCTGCTTCAAGGCAGCTCTGAGCTGACTTTCTACTGGAGTAGAGGAGAAAGAAGGCTTACTGAATTCTTTCCTTCCCATTCCTTTGTCTTTTACATCCATCTGTGCTTGCTCATTCAAGGGTTAGGCTCCTCAGTAAGTCAGTGAGTCATGGAGACAGGAGCCCCAAGGCTCCTGAGCAGCCATGTGGTCGGGGAAGCCTGTGGCCAGGATCATCTCAGCGGGGAGAGCCAGCTCCTGTCTGGTCGGTCCTCCATTGTGCGTCCTTCCAGCCATCAGCGATTCAGATCTACTGTCAGGGAACATTGCCTGGGGATTCTAGAAATGAAAAAGTTGGGACAATTGGTGCTCTGGTTTTCCTCATTTGGAATTTCTTTTTCCTCTGAGCATCATGTAAATTGACCCACAGATATTTATTGAATTGCTGCTTTGTGCAGGGCACTCTCCTGGACTTTGCTTATAAGGAGTGAGCATCACATAGTAAAGTCCTCAGTTGAGTTCAGTTCAGTGGCTCAGCCGTGTCCAACTCTTTGTGACCCCATGGACTGCAGCATGCCAGGCTTCCCTGTCCATTACCAACTCCTGGAGCTTGCTCAAACTCATGTCCATCAAGTCAGTGATGCCATCCAACCATTTCACCCTCTCTCATCCCCTTAGAGAAGGAAGTCTCTTTCCTGCTGTCAGTCTTTCCCATCAGAGTCTTCTCCAGTGAGTCAGTGCTTCGCATCAGGTGGCCAAAGTATTGGACTTTCAGCTTCAGCATCAGTCCTTCCAGTGAATATTCAGGACTGATTTTCTTTAGGATGGGCTGGTTTGATCGCCCAGCTGTCCAAGGGACTCTCAAGAGTCTTCTCCAACACCACAGTTCAGTAGTATCAATTCTTTGGCACTCAGCTTTCTTTATAGTCCATCTCTCACATCACTACATGACTACTGGAAAATCCATAGCTTTGACTAGACGAACCTTTGTTGGCAAAGTAGTATCTCTGGTTTTTAATATACTGTCTAGGTTGGTCATCACTTTTCTTCCAAGGAACAAATGTCTTTTAATTTCATGGCTGCAATAACCATCTGCAGTGATTTTGCAGCCCCCCAAAATAAAGTCTGTCATGGTTTCCATTGTTTCCCTGTCTATTTGCCATGAATTGATGGGACCAGA
>SJYV01046861.1:0-14883 GCA_006410875.1 Neotragus pygmaeus | reverse complement strand
GCCTGGTGGACTGCCGTCTATGGGGTCGCACAGAGTCGGACACGACTGAAGTGACTTAGCAGCAGCAGCGATGTCATATGACATTTGTCTTTCTCTATCTGACTTACTTCACTTAGTATGATAATCTCCAGGTCCATCCATGTTGCTGCAAGTGGCTTATTTCATTCTTTTGATGGCTGAATAATATTCCATTGTGTATATATATATATATCCCACACCTTCTTTATGGACACTTAGGTTGCTTCCATGTCTTGGCTATTGCTGCCGTGAACACTGGGGTGGATGTATCCTTCTGAAGCATGTTTTTCTCTGGATATATGCCCAGGAATAAGATTGCAGGGTCATATGGCAGTTCTATTTTTAATTTCTTAAGGAACCTCCAAACTGTTCCCATAGTGGCTATTACCAATTTACATTCCCACCAACAGTGTAGGAGGGTTCCCTTTTCTCCACACCCTATCCAGCATTATTTATTTATTTTTGTGGATTTTTTGATAATAGCCATCTGACCAGTGTAAGGTAATACCTCATTGTAGTTTTGATTTGCATTTCTCTGATAATTAATTGGGGCTTCTCAGGTGGCTCAGTAGTAAAGAATCCACCTGCCAATGCAGGAGATGCAGGTTTGATCCCTGGTTTGGAAAGATCCCCTAGTGTAGGAAATGGCAACCTACTGCAGTATTCTTGCCTGGAAATTCCAGAGAGAGGAGTCTGGTGGGCTACAATCCACAGGGTTGCAAAGAATCGGACAAGACTGAGCACGCACGCAGTCAGGCAATAGTTAGTGATGTTAAGCATCTTCTCATGTGCTTTTTGACCACCTGTCTGTTTTCTTTACAGAATTATCTATTTAGATCTTCCCCCCTTTTTTTAATTGGGTTGTTTGATTTTGAGCTGCATGAACCATATGNCAGGCAATAGTTAGTGATGTTAAGCATCTTCTCATGTGCTTTTTGACCACCTGTCTGTTTTCTTTACAGAATTATCTATTTAGATCTTCCCCTCTTTTTTTAATTGGGTTGTTTGATTTTGAGCTGCATGAACCATATGGGAGGAAGTATTTGCTTGAATTTATTGATGAGAGGTATAAGTACAACTGCATGGATTTTTCTACGTTCTTTGGTGATATGAGCAGGTAGCTCACTGAACTTGTGGTGTGAAAAGATCCACTACAGTATACAGTCAGCGCTTCATATCCATGGTTCTGCATCCACGATTCAATAAACTAGATCGAAGATATTTGAGAAAAAAAGTTACACAAAATTCCAAAAAAAGGAAAACTTGAATTCGCTGCACACTGGCAACCATTTACATAGCTTTTACATTGTATTTATAGCAATTTAGATAGTATTTACATTATGTTAGGTAACATAAGTAATCTAGAGATTACTTCAACACTGATGTTTTATATAAGGGGATGGAGAACCTGCAACTTTTGTTTGGTATCTAATGGGTAATTAGCTGGGTCCAATTCCCCAGCAGATACCTATGGATGATTAAATTTTTCTTTCCAGATCCTCTTTTTGGAAAAGATTTGTGGTAGAATTGTTTGTTTGTTTGGGATTTTGGGGGTTCATAATCAGAAAGATTATCTAGTGTAACTTCTTTGAATGGAGAGATATTATAGGCATGCAGCAGGAGCCTCCCACCCTCTTCTCTCCATGAGCACTGACAGAGGAAGTGCCTGTGTGTGTGTTTAGGGTGACAGAAAGGGAGGGTGGTAACAATAAATTGGGCGACTATTTCATGAAGTTGCTTGTTAATCCTCCTGAAGGGGAAAAAAAACAGTGTTTCGGCCATGTGTTCTTCCTTACAGAGTTATTCATAGTTTGAGGAAGCAAGAAATATACAGCTTCTAATCAAGCTGGATTTTCTTTTAAGCTGTTGATTTTGAGTTTTTTAAATTACGGGCACCGGGGTGAGAATAGCAACGGGAAGATGAGGTGTGCAGCAGCTGATACGTGGCCACTCTGCACCTTGTGTTAGGCCGAATCTCCTGCTCTTCAGTTTTAAATAAACCTCTCAATGTCCTGCCTGTGAGCTAATGAGAACTTTCTCCTACTGGAAGCTCTCCCCTGTTCCCTCAGAATTTAGGAAGAAGAGCAGATGGGATTAGATCTTGCCTTGGGAGGATGACAGCCCCACTGTGGGTTTGTTCCTGAGGAAGGAAAAAGAACTCATGTCTTAAATTATTTCCAGTCACATCCTGCTCGGCCCTCAGAATCACCAACTCTCAGGTGTGCTCTCGGGCCACAGCCTGTCTGCCTGGGCTTCCTCCCTTTGCAGCTGGGCAGACCACTAAATGCTGGGGCTACTCCCTTGTGCCCACCACCTTTCTTCCCGGGGTGGGGAAGATGGGAGAGGGATAATCCTCAGGGGTGAGAGGCCCAACAAGAAGAGACCAAGAAGTACCAAGGGCAAGGCTCCTGTTCCCCAGCTTCACCCCAGGCCTTTCTGCTCGTCTAGCTTTGCTTCTTTGGGCATTGTAATTTGAGGCCACATTTTGGAACTAGGAGACTTTGTTACTAATTGGAATTGTTTTCCTCATTTACTTATTCGTGTCTGGAGTTAGACAATCCGGTCTCCTCAAGCATGGACCCTGCCAGGAACTTCTTGTGCATTCTTTGCATGACCTACCCTACAGGAGGCACATGGGTAGGGTCTCAAAAAAGGGGAATTGCATGGTGTTAGTAGTTTGTAGCCGATCTTATTCATTCCCATGTGTGTGTCGCTCAGCTGTGTCTGACTTTTTGTGACCCCGTGGACTGTAAGCCACCAGCCTCCTCTATCCAAAAAATTCTCCAAGCAAAAATACTGGAGTGGATAGAAATTCCCTTCTCCAGGGCATTGTTATTACCCAGGAATTGACTCTGGGTTTTCTGCATTGCAGGCAGATTCTTTTCTGTCTGAGCCACCAGGGGAGCTTCATTACCATTTTAATGTATTTTCTCAATGTCCACTTGCTTGTTTCTCTCTGGAATGGCATTTATTTTTCTAGGTGGGTGAAACTCTGAATGCCTCCAAAGCTGTCTGCAGTAGGATTGATTTGGTCATATCAGACTTCATCTGTTGTTGAGCTGAATCTTACTTCTCTCTTGTAACCCTGTGTCAGGAACGTGAGCCTCACTTTTTACTTAAGAGGCTTCCTTAACTACCAGAAGATGGGAAGGCTGGAGTTCTTTTCCATCAGGTCTCACTTAAATTGTCTGTGTGGTTGCAGAGGAGTCAGTTCACTTCTGTGTAGTGTACTTTAATAATTAAGAATCCATCCAGTTCCTCTTAGTCATATCACTTACTGTATTATTTTTGTTTTCATTTAAGTTGTCCTATTCCTTTGTCCTAGTTGCTTAATGTAGTCTTTTTTCCTTAGCCAAACCCATTTCTTTGAAGGGCAGGGACAAAACCTATTTCTCATGCATCCTTGGTTACCCTTTTTCTCCCTATAGACCAAGCATAAGGCTCTATTCAAATTAGGTGATCCATAAATGTTTTAACCTAACTAAACCCAAGCATTTATAGCATTCAACAGGAAGAAATGCCTTTACTACATTAGTATCTAAGCACACCTTAGAGGTCTTCTGGTCCACCTCTTTTTTGGATCAATTTATTGATTCAGTTATTTCCTAATTCATCCCTCCTTTCTTCCCTCTATTTTGTGCCAGGCACTGTATAAGGAGCAGGAGATCTGAGGTGAATATAGAGGTGGAGCTTACTGTCAAGTGGAGAGGATAGGCAATGAACAGATGATTAAATCTGAAAGCTATAAGTACTGGGAACTCCGCCCACCACTGGGAGCTACTTTAGGGTCCAGGGAGGCTTTTGTGAGAATGTAAGGTTTAAACTGGGGATTATCAACCCAGAGAAAGGAAGTGACTTGCCCAAAGCCAGTCAGTAGCTCCTGTGTAGCAGAGCTCAGCCTGTAACCCAGGTTTCTACCCAGATTTCTTAACAGGTTTGCCTGAACCCCGATTTATTCCTCTGAATTTTGTGATAATTCTGTGAAAGACCTCATTGTTAAAGTACTTTGATTTTCTGAATTTCATTGAGTGCATACCATTTAGCTATTATATGAATAGCTTACATTTTGATGAGAAAGCCTTGTGTATTTTTTCCTTCCTTGTCATGTGTGAAGCAATATACAGCGGAGGATCCTGGTAGGCTGCAGTCCATGGGGTCACTGAGAGTAGGACACGACTGAGCGACTTCACTTTCACTTTTCACCTTCATGCATTGGAGAGGAAATGGCAACCTGCTCCAGTGTTCTTGCCTGGAGAATCCCAGGGACTGGGGAGCCTGGTGGGCTGCCGTCTATAGGGTTGCACAGAGTCAGACACGACTCTAGCGACTTAGCAGCAGCAGCAAGAGTACCTTCCTTCCTTCTGGAGTACTTACTTATTGGCTCGCCTTCTATCATGTCTACATGATAACGTATCTCCTTCATAACTTTTAAGTTTTATTTAATTTCCCCTAACTTATTAGGAGATTTTAAAATTTATTCTAAAGCATGGTAAAAATTAAGGATTCAGGAATTATAGAAATTGAGAATGGCTAAATGATAAGCGATAATAAGAATTTAATAAAAATTTCAAAATAAACTTCAGGGGCTCTCTGAGATGATCCCAAGAAATTGGAAAGGGATCTTTTTACCAGATTTTCTTAACTCTTCAAAGCTCATTACCTATGTGGCCTTGGCCAGAGATGGCAACTGGCAAATCCTAAAGAGAACTCTCCACATATTTACTCACAAATATTTTTGTGTAAGATGCATGGGAAGAAGACCAGGCAGTGGGAATGAAGTCCTTGAGAAGAAAGATATTAGAAAGGGGCCCACTTAACCAATAGATATAGTATTTTGAAAATTTATCATTCCATGTTAGTTTGCAGAGAAATGCATAAAATATGATTTCCACAAGATCACATATCATTTTAATGAAGGCTTGAACTGTGTGAAATTATCTGCAAAATGTTTACATTTAAAAGCTTTTTTTCTGGGTGGTTCTGGTTTCATCAGATTCTCAAACAGGGTTCTCATCATAAAATGGTTAAGAATAATGGTACTAGCAGAAAATACTGATTTTAAAAAGTTTGGAGTGATAGAATCTTTCCATATGTGTCATGAAAATCAGAAATTGTTTAAAAAATTATTCTTTCATAGTATAGTAAAACTTGACAAAACATGACAAAAATCACTATCAGTTCAGTACCTTTCAGTCACTCAGTCATGTCTGACTTTTTGTGACCCCATGAATCGCAGCACGCCAGGCCTCTCTGTCCATCACCAACTCCAGAGTTCACTCAGATTCACGTCCATCGAGTCAGTGATGCCATCCAGCCATCTCATCCTCTGTCATCCCCTTCTCCTCCTGCCCCCAACCCCTCCAGCATCAAAGTCTTTTCCAGTGGGTCAGCTCTTTGCATGAGGTAGCCAAAGTACTGGAGTTTCAGCTTTAGCATCATTCCTTCCAAAGAAATCCCAGGGCTGAAAGATGTGACCAACTGAAATATTTAGAGCGTGTTTATTGTTAATGTCTCTAACATGCAAGTAGAATCACATTGGCAATGTGTTTCGACAGCATAATGGTGTTGGCAAGAGTGAGGACCTCTGGGGGGCTTGGGTCAGTGTTGTTATAACCAGTTGGTTGGTTGGGTCTCTGTTGTTAGAACCTTTGTTTCATAGCATAGATGCATTCACAGGGATACCCACTGTAGGTTTGTATTTGATAAGAAAAAAACTAGAAATAACTTAAGTATCCATTAGTAGGAGATGTGTCACTAAATAATGATACATGTCTACCATGGAATACTATATAACCATTAAAAATAACACAGTTGTGAACAGAAAGCCCAGAAATGAAGCCACATGTATATGGTCACTTAATCTTTGACAAAAGAGGCAAGGATCTATGATAGGGAAAGGAAACCGTCTTCAAAAAATAGTGTCAAGAAAACTGGACAGCTTTTTTGACATGCTGAAGAATCAAACTGGACTTTTTTCTCATACTATGTGCAAAAATAAACTCAAATGAATTAAAAACTGAAANGATAGGGAAAGGAAACCGTCTTCAAAAAATAGTGTCAAGAAAACTGGACAGCTTTTTTGACATGCTGAAGAATCAAACTGGACTTTTTTCTCATACTATGTGCAAAAATAAACTCAAATGAATTAAAAACTGAAATATGAGACCTGAAGCAAGAAACTTCTAGAAGAAAACATAGGCAGTATTACCAATATGTCTTTTGATCTGCCTCCTCAGGCAAGAGAAACAAAAGCCACAGTAAACAAATTGGACTAGATCAAACTCGTGGCTTCCTTGGTGGCTCAGGTGGTAGAGAATCCGCCTGCAATGCGGGAGACCCGGATTCGATCCTTGGGTTGGGAAAATCCCCTGGAGAAGGGAATGGCAATCCACTCCGATATTCTTGCCTAGAGAATTCCATGAACAGAGGAGCCTGGCAGGCTACAGTCCATGACATTGCAAAGAGTCAGACACGTCTGAGAGACTAACACAACACAACAGCAAAACTTAAAAGCTTTTCTCTGTGAAGGAAACTATTAACAAAATGAAAAGACAGACTACTGAATGGGAGAAGATGTTTGTAAGTAATATATCCTATAAGGGGATTAATATCCAAAATATACAGAGAACTCGTACAACTCAACATTAAAAAAAAAAACACACCAAAAAACTGTCTTAAAAAACGGACAGATCTGATTGGAGACTTTTCCAAAAAGCCATATAGATGGCCAACAGAAATATGAAAAGATGCTCAACATCACTAATCATCAGGGAAATGAAAATGGAAATCACAAAACCTCACACCTGTCAGAATGACTGTCATCGAAAAGGCAGCAAGGAACAAATATTGGCCAGGATGTGGATAAAGGGGAACCCTTGTACACTGTTGATAAGACTATAAATTGGTACAGTCACTATGAAAAATAGTATGAAGGTTTCTTTAAAATGTATACTTATCATATGATCCAGAAATTCTACCCATGGGTATATATCCAAAGGAAATGAAAAGATTAATTCAAAAAGATACATGCACCCTGATGTTCATAGCAGCATTATTTATGATAGCCAAGACATGGAAGTAATTGAAGTGTCCATTAATAGATGAATGGATAAAAAAGACACATATACATATACACAGTGAAATATTACTCAGCCATAAAAATGAAATCTTGTCATTTGTGGTAAGAGGAATGTTAAGAGGACCTAGAGGATGTTATGCTAAGTGAAATAGGTGAGAGAAAGACAAATACTATGTGATTTCACTAATATTTAGAATCTAAAAAAAAAGTGACCAAATCATTTGGAAACAGAGTCATAGACACAGAGAATAAACTTTATGGTCCCCAATGGGAGGAAGGTGGCAGGGTGAGTGAAATGGGTGAGGGAGATTAAGAGGTCCAAACTTCCAATTATAAAATGAGCCATGGAGATGAAATATACAGCGTGGGGAATATTGTCAATAAAATTGTAATCACTTTGTATGGTGACAGAGGGTAACTAGTCTCATTGTAGAGATAATTTTGTAATGTATAAAAATATCAAATCACTGTGTTTTAGCATAACTAATATAGTATAGTATGTAAATTATACTTCAATTAAAAAACACTTTATTTTTATGGGAAGCTATGTGGCAAATTAGTAAGTTAAATTTAGGTTAAAATAATTATAAACACAAGAAAGCTTAAGAAATGTGAGTCGCTTTGTATAAAATTGTCTTTAATATATGTACTTGAGCAGAAAGGGCTTCCCTGATGGCTCAGTGGGTAAAGAATCTGCCTGCAGTGCAGGAGATACAGGAGACACAAATTTGATCCCTGGGTCAGGAAAATCCCTGGAGGAGAAAATGGCGACCCACTTCAGTATTCTTGCCTGAAAAATCCTATTGACAGAAGATCCCGATGGGCTACAGTCCCAAGGGTTGCAAAGACACAACTGAGCGACTAAGCACTTGGGCAGAAGGACTGTTGAATAGCATCTTAGTAGCATTTTTTCCAAGTGATTTTGTTTTGTAATTTTTCTGTGTGATTTATATGCTTGTACAACGAGCATGCCTCATTAAAATTCCTAATAATATTTAAAACCTGCTTGATCCTACTGATCAAGTGTTTGTAGCACCATCTAAACAAGGTAGCATGTTAGTGGGTGGAAAGGACTGGGCATTGTTTTTATAGAACATCTATTAAGTTCAACTTTATGTACACCCGGACATTAAGTGATAAGGATACAAATGAGTGTCTTTGTGCCTAGGAACTTAAAGTCTAGAATAATTCTAAAATGACATGTTATTCAGTAGGTATGCAGTTCATTGGCCTGGAATATGTAAGTATCTGCATGGAGTTTTTACGATGGATGGCATGTGTATTCCAATTTGTCATTTTACCTTGAATGTTTACCCACATGTGAAAGGAAAATCAGTGAGTGCTTCACTTTGAAAGAGATATTTTGACACAATTTTATGGACCTCCTGAATCATTTAAGTGAATGTTGCTACTAGTTTTGACACTTACTTTTAAAAGGAACCAGCAATTTCTTTATTGGAGAAGGAAATGGCAACCCACTCGAGTGTTCTTGCCTGGAGAATTCCAAGGATGGCAGAGCCTGGTGGGCTGCCATCTATGGGGTCGCACAGAGTCGGACACGACTGAAGCGACTTAGCAGCAGCAGCAGCAGCAATTCATTTCATTGGCTTCGTTAGGTATCGTAATCACCTACAATTTAAATCATGGACCCTGAGTCTTCTTCTTGGCAGTGCTGGGAAATCAGGATGCATATTCCAGGTGAAAAGGTCATTTATTCGTTTTGCAAGTAAAATGAGTACTTAGTCATTCATCCAATTTTTATTTCTCTGAGATGGATGGTTTTCTCTAGCATCCTCATATTATTTTTCCATATTCGAACATCATAGCCTCTTGAGTGAAGGCAGAAATAATAGCCATGAAACTTTTTTAGAGTTTTTGGTAACTTTATTAATTCTCCATTAACATCTCATTATTTAAAACTTTTAATTTTCTGTGGGCTTAGAAAGTAAAAACATCTGTCTGCTGCTAATGGACATTCTTTTGGGCCAAAAGCTAGGAGATGTTCAAAGAATCTATTTTAAGGGAAGTTGGTTAATGTCCTCTGCCATCCAATCTCCTCTTTTACTTTTATGGGAATTTGTGCTGAGGGAAATCTTTGTGAGCATTTTCTAACTCAGGATGTGTATATTGCCTGAGAAACTTAAAATGTCTCACGTGAAACTTACTTTCACGGAATTAAATTTGTTTCATTCTAAATTCTGGTGACATTAATGCCAGTTCATTTTTGCAAAGATATATCAAGCCCCTATGGATTCAGGGAGAAGAAAGATGAGACAGAACACTTTGGAGGACTTTAGTCCCTTGAGGCATGCTGAGGGCTCACTAGAGATCGTAGATTTAGAGTAATAGCATTTAGCAGAATTCTGTGACTTTCTTCTCTGGGCCTGTGTGTGAAAGAGTGGAGAGAGGAAGTCAACCAGGGTGTGGCTTTTCCAAGTGAGCAGGTCCCTGTGAGAGCAGTAGGAGTTTTCACTCGTGGAGGGAATGGTTCTGACAGTTGAACATGGAATTTACACTGGTGAAGGAGGTGAGGCCAGACAAGAGGAGGCTGACAGAAAGTGAGAAGTGGGAGGATCAGCGGTTATCAGGTCTCATTGAGGTTGCTGGAGTTGGGGTCTCAGAAGTGGGAAACTGACAGGATGGTAGTGGTTGGAGATGAATGTGGAGGAATTTCAGTTAAGAACTGGTATGTGTTCTTGGAGTGAGGGTGAAAGACAGGGACTGAGAAGAGGGGGATAAGAAAGCTCATCTGTGTGGACACTGAATTCACCTAGAATTGTGGCCACCATAGTGATGGAGTGTGACAGGGTGCCAGGAAATCATTTCTTCCTTGACTTTGGGGGAGTGGATGGTACAGTCTGATTTTGTCTGATTCAGAACTCAAGAGCTTTTATGGAAGAGGAGAGGAAGGACAGTGGGCCAGATGTGGTAAAGAGAAGCATTAGGACCTCCACCCTACCTCTAAGCCGTATGGTTTTAGAATGTGGGAGAAAATAGACACCACTTACGAGGGCTGGACTCGGGGAGTAGTGTCCTCAGGGAACAGCCAAGGTGGAAAGACAGAGGGAGCATTCAGACAGGAAGGGGGTTCTTCCTGATGGCTGCCTGTGAGTCCCAGAGAGCACAGGAAAAGGGCATCAGACACTGAGAAGGAGGGCAGATAGAAGGTCAAGAAAAAATTGGAGGAATGAGAGGTGACCTGGGCATCTCATTGTGTCTGTTGTCAGTAGGAGTAAAAGGTGTAATGAAATGAGTCCTGATAGTCCCGAGGCTTCAAGTATAGGGTGTGGGTTGGGAGGCAGGTAGTGTGGATATTAGAGCATCCAGGGTTCTGGGTCTCCAGACAGATTCCTGCTTGAGGGGTCTTACACCAAACACAGAGGGCTCCCGTTTAACCCCAGCTAGACAAGTACGTGCATGCTAAGTCACTTCATTTGTGTCTGACTCAGTGACCCCATGGACTGTAGTCCTCCAGGGCCTCTGTCCACGGGATTCTCCAGGCAAGACTATCAGTGTGGGTTGCCATGCTCTCCTCCAAGAGATCCTCCTGACCCAGGGATCAAAGCCGTGTCCCTTAGGTCTCCTGCATTCACAGGCGGATTCTTTACCACTAGACTAGAGGAGGAACTATCTTAATTCTGAGCACTCAGCTCATCCTTACCCCTACCTCAGAAAGGGTAAAGAGCTGCAGAGGAACATGAAGGCTATTCTGCTTTATTCAGCTTTGTGAATCACTTATTTCACACATAACATCCCTTTGGCTATGACATATTTCTGCTAATCACTTTGTGCCTGATAAAGAGCCCTCATTCTTTTCTTTTTTCTTTCCTTTCCACTTACCCATTTGTACTGCTTATGTCTGCACAGATGAGGCTGTAGTGGGTGCTAGTCTGAGGGCAAACCATTGAGATGTGCCTATAGGACTCTACTCAGATATTGTCAGCAAGAAGGCATTTGGCTTAAAACCAGGGATCACTTTTGCTAACCTCAAGGGCATCAGTTCTGTCTTCTGGGCAATCCAAAAGTATTCCATAGTACAAACCAAAAGAAACTAAACAACTAAATGTATGAACTGACCTTTAGGTAATCTATTTTGAGAAAATTAATTTGTGTTTAACTCTTTGTAAGCACTGGATTTAAAATTCAAAATGAACTCCTTGATAAGTCCTGACTGTCTACCTGTGGACATATGGTAGTGTCTTAATTCTCACAGGAGGAGATCCAAGAGAGATTGTTCAAAAGGACCTAGTTTTAATTCTAATTCCTCTTTCTAGAATCTTGCTACCTTTACAAGGATATCACACAGAAATGACATTTCATGAAACATTTGAGTTGTTTTAACATTTCTCTTCTAAAGGTCTACTTTGTATCTAAGAGGACTTCTCATAAATTAATCATAGATTTCAAAACAAAGGGAGGGAACAAACATGTATATAAAGTTTGATTAGAGAAGGAAACTAATTTTTCTTGTGGAAAATTACAGCATATGGTAGCGGTTTCAACGATGGACTGAAGCAGGGGAAGATGGCACTAATGAAATCATGATTTTAAAGGTACCCCTTCCCTCTTTAAAAAGAAATCTCTCCTATAGATCCATTAGGTGATATGTAAATAGTAAACACAACACAAGCTGATTTTCTGGCATTTTTTTCCAACTTTGCATTGACACTGCCTTATATCTACAATAGTCTTGATCATAGTTTAGTCTCTGCAAGATTCTGGAAGTCCTGAAATAGCAAAGTTAAATCAGATCCCTGCCAGGCAGTAAACATTTAGAAAGCAGGACAAGACCATTTATGTCTCACACACTGACTTTGGGAAAATGATCTCACCCTTTGGGGCATGCTAGATGCTAAAGCCACAATGATGTGATATTTAAATGAATGTAAATGTGTTTCAATGTATATTTGTTGAATAAATTAAACTATGGTCAGTGTATTATTTAGTATTGTATATTCTTTTCTAATTCTGTGTTTGCTAGCAATCCCAATCCAAATGTGTAAGGAAATGTACAAATACACAGATGTACAGGTACACACACACAGGCATGTTCCTACACAGGATATAACTGCATATACAAAGAGAACCCTGACTCTTTTTAAAAATTAATTTATTTTAATTGGAGGCTAATTACTTTACAGTATTGTGGTGATTTTTGCCATACATTGACATTAATCAGCCATGGAGACACCCTGACTCTTAGCTAACAGAATTTTCAATTAGCCAGAACATTACATTTTCCAACTAGCTATGTACATTAAGCTGACTGTAAATGTAGTTGCATTTTGCCAGTTTTAAATCTTTTTCCTCATAGAGAAAACAACCATGTTTAGGAAACCATGTCTTAGGAAATAAAAATAAGCTCAGGGAGGGGAATGTGTAATTTTGTCATCTCTTGGTGGCTTAAGCCTAATCTCTCTACCTCTGACCTAGTTTTGACATTTTTTAAGCTCTAGTTTATACAGATGAAATCCAGTTTTTTAAAACATGGTCTGTAAGCAAACCATTCTTTATGAAAAAGTGAAAGGGCCTCAACACAGGGTCATATTCCTTAATTGAGAGCTTCTATGATGAGAGGGAAGATCAAAGTTGGTAGGATAGGAGGATGTGGAATTCACTTCCCCTGACAAACACATAAAAAATACATCTACGTATGGAACAGTTCTTACTGAAAACCAGCTGGATCCTGGAAGAAAGATTCCTGTACAACCAAAGTTGTAAGAAAGATCCACATGGAGTTGGGTAAGACAGTTGTGCCCCAGGGAGGGAACTCTGAGGAAAAGGAAAGGAAGATTTTAAGGGCAGAGGTACTCCTTGGGGAGTAAATGATTTGAGCTACATATTGGACGCTCCAGTCCTGCGGTCCCACACAGGGAAGACAAACGCTCTTCATTCGTTGGAGGACTGGTGAGACTAACAGGAGGGCTGTTGGAAGCCTGGCCTCCACTCCTGAGGAGTGCACACCCACTTGCTTGCTCCCAAGGCAGGGCAAGGATGGCAGACCGAAACTGCACAAGTGGCTGCCAGTTTCCTGTGACCATCTGGGTACATGTCCCAGCCTGAGCAGAACGAGTGCTCCAGCACCACTATTACATCATGGCACAGCTCCGCAGTGGAGTGACGGTTACTATGGCCAAGGAAAGAACTTGACTGCTAGTTCCAGAAGTGGCCCAGACCCAAAGTGACGTCTCAGCAGGTCAGGGACAGCCATCACTGGCATTTGCACAGGCAATGTGTCAGAAGAGCCCAAACTCTATGACTGGGCCTCCACAGCCTGCACCCCATCACATGCCAAGAACTGTCACATGCTGAGAGCCTGTTGGGGTCCTTCTTGTACCAGACTGCTCCCCTCTGGGGCACGGGTGCTGTTGCTAGCATGTGGGAGAGTTCACACTTAAAGCTAACAGAAACAGCGCAAATCCGAGCCTCGGGGCTCCTACTACAGCAACTTGGGACCCAACCCTGCCCCTTGATAGGGCAGTGATGGCCACTGAGCAGAGGGGAAGCCCTGGCTCACACCTAGTTCAAGCCCTAGCCTCTCCTTCTCCAGCATTACCTCCTACCTAGGTGATAGCTGCTCACACACTCTGAGGGAAGATGCGACTCCTGTTCACATCAGATCCAGCTCTCCCACCAAAGCCACAGAACACATGCTTTGTGCCCACAAGAGAGCACATGTTCCTAGAAGACACCCCTTCAAGACCTCAGTAGGTAACTGTTTCACCTAATTTCACAGAGACAGAGAAAGTCAAGCACAATGAGAAGACAGAGGAATTGATCTCAATTAAAAGTATGAGAAAACTCTTAAACAGCAAAGAAAACCACATTGAAACAGAATAAACAACTTACTACATAGAGAACTCAAAACATTAGTAATAAGAATGTCAACTGAGTTAGGAGGAAATGTAGATGAACATGGTGAGAATTTTAACAAGGAACTAGAAAGTATAAAAGAACCAGTCAGAACTGAAGAATAAAAAAAAACTGAAATTAAGAAAACATGAGAAGGATGACAGAGAAATAAGACAGGGAGATCATATCTCTCCCACAAATACATGAAGAATTCATGTACATTTGGAACAATTCCTACAGTACAGCTTCTGAACATCGGCAGAAGACCCTACACTTTCAAAAAGGCAAGCCAGTCTCCTTAGAACGAGGTAGGGCAAAAGATAACGAGATACAGAATTTCAGGGCACCTGTGAGCTGGGGAGGGAGTCATAAAGGCGGAAAAGTTTCTGCACACTCAGAAATGCACTCACGGGCAGAATCAGGGGTGAGCCTCAGAACTTCAGAGGGAATGTAGCATCAGGTGCTCAAAAGGCAGAGAATTCACAACAGAGATTGTTGCTGACCAGAACTTCCCAGGCAAGAAGCGGGTTGCACACCCACATCCGCAGCCTGAGTTTGCTGAGGCTCAGGCTCAGGGATCAAGCCCCAGGGAGGGGACTGGGGTTGGCTGCCTTGAGAGCTAATACAATGCAACTAAGGGAGTCCAGGAAAAAGACTGGGTGTCCTTGCTGAGACTCTCTAACCTCACGCATTTGCAAACAGCATCTATGTGCCTGGTGCCTGCAGCCAAAACTGGCAAAACCAGTAGGAGCACCAGCAGCAGAATTAGACATGACTGCAGTCTATGATCCCAGAGGGGGAAACATAAGCCACTGGCAACTGCCAAAGCCAGGAAGAGTGCCTGAGGCCATGGACAAAATGCTGCAATGGCCTTGACCCAGAGGTGGCAGCAGCTATCAGGCTGTGAGCAGGCACAGGTTACTGCCCACACCTTG
>SJYV01046851.1:0-10426 GCA_006410875.1 Neotragus pygmaeus | reverse complement strand
ACAGGGCGGTCTGGGGGGCAGGGCCGCGCTCACCTGCTTCCGGATCTGTCGATGCATCAGGTCCTTCTTCACCTGGAGAGCCTCGAAGGCTGCCTTCTGCATGGCGCTCTGTGACAGACAGCATGGCTGCTCAGGGGCCCAAACACAACCTGCCTCAAAGACACCCTAACCTACGCCTATTTCCTTCTTAGACAACAACTTTTCAGCTCACTTGCTTAATTTTTTAAGCACTTATTACCTGCCGGCCACATGCTCAGGGCTCTCCCTGTGGTGCACGTGGAACGATCCATGAAGGGGGTCATGGGAGGCGCCTTCACAGCCCCATTTCACAGATGAGGAAAGTGAGGTTTGGGAAAGTGAGCTGGCTGGCACTAGGACGCAAGTCTGTCCAGCTCAGAGCCTCATCTTAACCCCAAAGCTGGACATCCTGAGAAATACAGCCTTTTCCTCTGACAATCTTGCAAGGACTAAGCCCACAGCATCGTGGGGGGAAGGAAAGAGAGATTGGAGTTGGGGAGGAAGGAAAGGGAGCGATGGGCCTGTGGTGGGAGGATGACGTCACAGAGGGAGAAAGGAGAGAAGAGACGAGAGGGTGGGGGATCCCTGACCGGGTCCACGGGGAAACCTGGGGCCTGAACAATCTGGACAAAGAAGGGAGGAAGTCAAGAGGGGGCCTTCCTAGGCTGGTCCACACAGTAGCACCTGCTGTGTGCCCCCTAAGCCCAAGGGAGAGCAGATAAAGGGTGGTGGGACTGGAAGGGAGAAGTCAGGAGCTTGTTCCAACTTTGCAGAGGGGGTGGGGGCGGGCACTGCCACCAGATCCTCATGAGGGAGCCCCACACAGCACGGGGAGGGGGTGCCCGGGAAGGACACCTCTCCTGACTTCAGTGAGCAGAAACCACCACCCAGAGAGCCCTCTCCCTGCCCCTCATCCTGACGGTCTGTGCATTTCTAAACTCTGAGCATTTTGGTTCTTATGCTCTCCAGAACAGCACCTCCATGTGGAGTTGAGCCGCCCCGCTCTCGGCTCCCTGCACCTTCCCTGTGCCCCCGCCCCACGCCCTGGTTGGGCAAGGGCTCACCTCCTGCAGGATCTGGCTGATGGCTTTGTTCTGATCCATCTGTTGCCACGACAGAATCTGCTGGAACCGCTCATCCATGTCAGCCATGCTGCCGGAAAGACAGCAAATTCACTCACTCTCTGAACATTTCCTGAGCACGTACTGTGTGCCAGGCACCTTAGAGGAGATGGAGATAAACCATTTATTCACTGAGCAAGACTTACGGAGCACCCGCTGGGGGCCACGTCCTGGGCTGGGTGGCCATGGGAGTTTTGTCTGAATCCCACGGCCCTGGCAGGGCGGTGGTGGAGTCTGTGTTTCTGGAGCTGGGGAGGTGATCTCTGGGAATTCTCTCTACAACACCCCCCTGAAGTGGTGGGCTGGCTCTGCCCACCCATCCTCCACCGACAGGGAGCTCACGACCTCTCAGGTTAACCCCACAAGCTGAGAGAAAGCTGTCCTTCCTGTCACTAACATCTCACCCTCCATCCCAGTGTTTCTCAGCCTGGCCGCGGACCTGCTCTCACCCCCCTAGGACAAGTCTAGTGGCACAAAAACCCAAACCCTACCACTTCCATACGTCCATTATTTAGGTGCAATCTTGGTTTTGAGTTTGTGCCATGATAATAGCTGTCATCTATTGCATCCTCATGTGCTGACATGACCACTAAGGTCCATCAAGTCCTCGAGGAACTCTAGGAATAGGTACTGTCATTTATCCCCGTTTTAGTGATAAGAAAATCAAGGCTGAGAGAGGGAAAATAACTTGCCCAAGACATCACGATTAAGAAATAGAAGCGGGATATGAATCCACACCTGTCTGCCCCAAGTGCCCACGCTCCTAAAAACAAAGTCACATCACCTAGAAGGCAGGAGAACCCCTGCCTCTGCAGGAACGCAGGGGAGGCTGGCATGCTCCAGGTGCCCAGCAGGAGGAGAGACATCAGAGCGGTCGGAGCTGCTGGCCTGTCCCTGTCTGGGGCTCCTGAGCCTCGAAGGCACTTTGCTCACCTGCTAGGCACTGCAGCTCCTCCAGACACAAAACCGGTGCTGGGGTGAACCTGGAGGGCCAGGCCCAGCGTGGCTTCAGCGTGAACAGCCCCTCACCACACACTCGAGTGCACCCCACTCCTGACCTGTGACCTTGGAGACCGAGTCGCACAGTTTAGGGTACACTGCCCGGGTCAAACCCTAAGCTCTGCCACCGGCTGGTGGTGCTTCCTTCGGGTCCAGCGAGAAAAGCCACAAAGACCAGCAGTCACTGACTCCTGAGGACCTGGCCCGGGGTGGGGTGGCCCACGCATGGCAGGGGATTCCTGTGCCAATGCTCCCTCCATAGCTCTGAGCCAGCTCCCCCAGCTTCCTCACTCGGGAAGCCCCTTCCTTATCTTACCTGGAACAGGCTTGCTGGACCAAGTTCTGCCTCTGGGACTCGTAGGCCATCTGGAGAAGCCGGCTCTTACAGCTTTCGGTCAGCATCTGCTGCATGGCAGCTGAAGAAACATGTTGGGGGTGGGGGCAAGGCTGAGCAGCCGCTCCTGGTGGCCTATGGGGTCACCCGGCCACCCATCTCACAGTCACCCTTGGGAAAAAAATCTTTTTTTTTATTTATAGAAGTAACTTCAGCTTAAAAGGCTGATGAGTTACGAGAAACTGAACACACACACACACAATCTTCTACAGTCTTGTCACCCAGAAATATTATTTTGATATATCTTCTACTGATCAATTTTTAATGTATATTGATGGATTTAAAAACTTTAAATGAAAGAATTAAAAGCAGGGGCCTAAATATTTGCATACCCATGTTCATAGCAACATGGATCACTACTGGCAATAAAAAAGGTGGAAACAGCCCAAGTGCCCACTGATGGATGAATGAATAAACAAAACGCAGTCTGAGGACTTCCCTGGCGGTACAGTAGGAAAGAAAGCGCCTGCCAGCACAGGGGACACGGGCTTGATCTCTGGTCCAGGAGGATGCCACACGCCATAAGCAGCTAAGCCCGTGCGCCACAGTTACTGAGCCTGCAACACCCAGGGCCCGTGCTCGGCAACGAGAGAGGCCACCGCAGGGAGAAGCCCGTGCGCCGCTCCTCGAGAGCGGCCCTCACTCGCCACGACCAGAAAGACGCCCTCGCGGCAACGAAGACCCAGCACAGCCATAGATAACGTTTCTTAAAATGTGGTCTATCCATGCGCTGTGATATTTCAGTCTTAAAAAGGAGGAAGGAGATGCTGACATAAGCTACAACATGGATGAACTCTGAGGGCGTTATGTGAAAGAAACTAATCACGAAAGGACACACACTGTATGATTCCACTTACACGTGGTCCCGAGAGCAGTCAGATTCAGAGACAGAAGGTAGACTGAAAGTAGAGTGGTGGTTCTACAGGGTCTGGGGAAGCAGGGAATGGGGAGTTCCTATTTAGCAGGTGTACAGGTTCCCTCTGGGATGATGGAAAGGTTCTGATGGGGGTGACGCTGAACAACGCACCATCGGAGGTTGATGCCACAGAACTATTCATCTACAAGTGGTTACAGTGGTGAGCTTTATGCTTTGTATATTTCACCATAGAAAATTAAATGCTTATCAAGAAAACTAAAATGCTTATCAAGAAAATTAAAATGCTTATCACATTAAATATACCTCCTTTCTCACCTTTCACGAATGCATCCCTGTATCAACACAGCCATGTTAATAGCACCAATGGAGCGCTATGGTGCCCGAAAAGTGAAAGTGAAAGTAGCTCAGTCGTGAACAACATTTTGTGACCCCATGGACCATACAGTCCCTGGAACTCTCCAGGCCGGAATACTGGAGTGGGTAGCCTTTCCCTTCTCCAGGGGATCTTCTGAACCTAGGGATCGAACCCAGGTCTCCCACGTTGCAGGTGAATTCTTTACCAGCTGAGCCACAAGGAAAGCCCATGGATAACTGAAATTCTAAGATAATCCTCCGTTTTAGCGCATCTGAAGTCTTGTGATTATCAAATGGTACTTCTACAAATATCCCTGCTCAGACATCTTTGTGCACATCTCACTATTTGATCACTTCCTAGAATAACTCTTAGAAGTGCACAGGTTCAAGGTCATGAATAACATATACACGAGTTGCCCTTTCTGCCAGCCAGAGAGACCCAGCCAATTCATACTCCCTCCGGCAGCACACAGGACAGCCTGACACCATATGCCCTCCACCCTCTAGGTTATTGCCTTTTCATTACTTTTGTTGACCTTTTTCAGTTATAGAAATAATACATGCTTTTTTTTTTTAAACCTAAGCAATAGGGAAGTTTGAAAAGGTGAAAATAAAAGCCCCCTAACACTAAGCCTATTTCCAATCAGCTATTTGATAAACATCCATCTGGCAATACAAACACAACGCTTCTCTATAAATGGTGGACGACAGTGACCTTCAAATTGGGAAATTAACAATATGACACCTCACGGGGCAGGAGTGGGATGAGACGGTGTACGGGACGTGCCGGTCCCCTGCCGGGCACACGATGAACCTGGGCTGAGGGTGCACAGAACGTTCCATCTTATCACTCAGGCTCTGAATGGCGAGGCATCCACTGCCCTCGTTTGGGTGGACAGTGAAGCACCCTGGGAGCCCTCGGGGAGCAGCAGGAAGCGAGCTCCTAGGACCCCGAGAGGGGCCGCCACAGCTCTCAAGGAGAGCAGCCCTGATAGCCATCGGTTCCGAGACGCTCGCTCTGTGCCAGCACGATCTTATCGGACCCTCGTAATGACCTGACGAGGCAGACTATTACTTTCTTCCCCATCTTACAGATATGAAAACTGAGGCTTGGAAAAGTCAGGGATCAGTAATGTCCCTTAGGTCATATGGCTATGTGCCTGAGCTGGGATTTTTTAATCCAAGTCTAGCCTGACCCTAGAGCCCATGCCATGACAGGATCTGAAGGACTGTCTTGAAGGGCAACCCCCCAGCGCCCCCTAAAGGTGACCAACAGGGGGTGGGACGGCTGTCCCCTCTGCTCCCAGGATCCCACCCCACCCCAAGGACTCACAGGCGATCTCACGTCGCCGCAGGCTCTCGGTCTCCTCCTGCGTTATGGACATCAACTGCTCCATTCTTATCCTAGAAAGAAAGCGATCCACGTACTGAGCAAATGTAACATTTCCAATAGGAAATCTCACCAGATGACCACCACCTCCTTCAAGAAGTCCTCCCTTATTTACCAGGCTGGACGTGCCCTCTGATATGCCCGTAGCATTATGCACCTCCCCTGGGGCCCTATTAAACTTTTACAGTTAAGAGCTTGTGGCATAAAAAGATGAACATTCCCTTAGAAAAACAGGCCAAGGATGCAAACAGCCAATTCACTGATGCTTAAATAAAAGTGACCTTAAAAAAAAAAAAAAAGAAAGAAAAGAAAAATGGAAAAATTCTTCATACCACTAGTGACGAAAAAAGTAAAACTTTCTTTTCACACGTTGGGTTGGTTGAGCTTAAGAAAACTAGACAACCGCTGGCAATGGCAATGAAGGTGGAGAAATAGGTACTTCATACTGTTGAGGGACGTGAACAGTCAAACGTGTTTTGGAAGGCAGTCTGGCAATACCTAGCTAAGTGTTCTTCCAGTATTTCCTTCTAAAACGTTCGCCCAAGTGCCTAAGGGTATATCCAGAAGACGTTTACTGTCATATTGTTTGTAGTTACAAAACACCGGAGGCCACTTTTATGATATAACTATACAGCTAGAGTTATTACAAATAATGAGGTTTTTGGCATGGAAATACATCAGTGAAAATTAAAAAGTAACTGCACGTGTGTGTGTGTGCACACACGTCGCCTGTGTGTACACTATTCCCCACCTCCCCCACACACATCAAACTGGCACAGTGGTTGGGAGGCGGACAACCTCCTTTACGTTTCTTGCAGGGTCTGACTTCATCAGAAGCAACACGAATCACCTGAGCACTCAGCCCAGGCCCACAGGCTGCTCAAGGGAAGACCACCCCTGCTGCATCCCTGGAGGCCAGGCCCAGCCCAGAGGGCACCGGCTCAGTGTGCTGAATAGTGATGCCGCCAGCCACAGCTCAGCTCGGCCTTGACCACCTCCAGCTGCCACAGCCCCCAGCTGAAGCAGGCAGGGTGGTGGGGCCGAAACCCCACACGAGCCCCCCTGCAGGAGGCCTGCCCAGGCAGCCAGGAGCCAGGAAGGCTGGGCCCATGGGAGGGGAGGCTCCCCGAGCACAACAGCCAGGTCCACACTGACACTCTGGGGTCCCTGAGGACCAGGAGGGACTCATCCGAACACCCCAGGGAGTAGGGGGTGAGGCCACCCCACCTGTCACCTTTTCTGATGACTGAAGTGGGCACCTTAACACAGTCAATTTGCAAAGTGCAGAAAAGCCAAAGGGCATGAGACAAAGATCACCACTTCCAATTCCCACCGCTCAAAGAGGTTCGTGGACACACTCGGGCTGGGTCCTTCTACTTTCTGAGCAGAGACACAAGCAGGTTGTCTTTAAGAAGTGATACACCGTAGATGCCACTTTTCCACCTAGCAGTAGAGTGCTTTCCTTAACAAGGAACATTCTTCTACAAGACGTTTAACGCTTACAGGTTACTCCTCTGTGCATAACTCATGTAAACAAATTTTTCTTTCCAGAAATTTCTTTTCTAACTATTTACACTAGAAATACAATTGGACATTAATATACATACATTCTTATTCATGTCTGAACTTTTCTCAGGACGGTATGTTTTAACAAACTTGAAGGCAGCGATTC
The DNA here is from genome assembly GCA_006410875.1 of Neotragus pygmaeus. Taxonomy (NCBI): domain Eukaryota; kingdom Metazoa; phylum Chordata; class Mammalia; order Artiodactyla; family Bovidae; genus Neotragus; species Neotragus pygmaeus. The sequence continues at coordinate 3,601 of SJYV01046851.1, read as the reverse complement.
TTTTTAGTTAAAAACTCTGTAAGGGGGTGAATCTCATAATAGAGTAAAACTGTTAAGTCGCCAGCTGGGCCGACTCTTTGTGACCCCATGGACTGTAGCCCCTCAGGCTCCTCTGTTCATGGGATTCTCCAGGCAAGAATACTGAAGGAAGTTGCCATTCCCTTCTCCAGGGGATCTTCCTGATCCAGGAATCGAACCTGTGGGTCTCCTGCATTATAGGCAGAGTCTTTACCATCTGGGCCACCAGGAAGTCTGAATCTTCTCAGAACTCTAGGAAATCTTTCTGACATAATCCTCAAGAACCACAAGACCTTCTCTCCCCAGGTCCGCTCACCCACAGCAAGGCAGGCAGCCATCGAGAACGTGCTAGAGCAAAACACTGACCTTTCGTTTTCCAGAGACTTCAGAATCTCGGAACTTTTCTTCTGCCTGTGAACGAAACCACGAAAAGCCGGCAGTCATTGTTGGGTCTGTTTCCAACAGAACTGCTGAGAGGGGCTTAGGAACTAGCTACTTAGGGCTGTGTTCTCAGGCCAATCCCTTAACCACTCCAAATCCCAGCTCCTCATCTGTGAAATGGAAAGAATAATTTTCTTAAAGCTTTACGGAGTCTTGGTAAAGTGTGAACAAGAAAACAGACATAAAGTGCTTCACGTGTAAGCAGCAGCCAACAGAGAGCAGTTTCCTGGGTGCCCCCGGGGGTGGGCACACTGCGCTTGGCAGGCCCGCCGGCTCCCTCTGGCACTCAACTGCCGGCGAGGGAGAAGGACTCAGAGGACGGTGGACAGAAGGCTGGAAGCAGCAGCGGGTGTGGCAGAGCCTGCTTCTGGAATCTTTCCCCAAGAGATCCCCAGTTAAACTTTCTCAGGCTTCTTGAGACTTCTTTCCAACCTGCTTTCTCCCATTGGAACTTGTTCCCTGTGGCTCTGGCCTTGGACGGGATCTGTTAAGGTGAATGGCTGACCTCAGAGTGACAGGTGACTGGAAAGCCAAAATATTAGAGCAGGATGTGATTTTAACTTGTTAAACCCACTTACTTTATAGATGGGAAACTTGGGAGGCAAAGATCCAGTCAGTAGCATCCCCAAGAGGCAAACCTGGTCATCCCTGGATCAGATTCTTTTAAGGTGTTGCTTGCTCAGTCCTGTCCGACTTTTTGCAACCCATGGACTGTAGCCCATCAGGCTCCACTGTCTATGGGATTCTCCGGGCAAGAATACTGGAGTGGGTTACCATTTCCTCCTCCAGGGGATCTTCCCAACCCAGGGATCAAAGCATGTCTCCCGTGTCTCCTGCACTGCAGGTGGATTCTTTACCCGCTGAGTCATTGGGGAAACCAGATTCTCTTAAAGTCAGTGCCAAACGCAGCACCGAGACCTTGGATAGAATCAGAGACGGTGAGGGAGAGACTGAGCCCCACGTGGGCATCACGGTGAGGGAGGTGTCTGGGTCTGGGGACCGGGGAGACGGGAGCCTGACCTCTGGTTCTCCTGCAGGAGCTTCTGGATCCGGTTGGAGATGCTCTGCTCTGTCTGCTTCAGCTGCTCCTGCAGCCGCCGACGCTCTGCATCCAGGAAGCGCTGGTGCTCGCTCAGGCCCTGCTCCAGCCGGGACTGCTCCTGCGGCAGGACAAACAGAGGTCTGGGGTCTGCTGGGACCCCTTCAGGAACCGCAGAGCAGCCAGGGGCCCAGGCCTGAGACGAGGAGACCAGGTTTCCTCTGTCTGGCCATCTATGTTGACTTTGGACCAAGTCCTCCCCTTGCTAGGCCTCGGGGTATCCATGCACAGGAAGAGCCTGGGCTAGGTGATCTGTATGGACGACTCCTCCCCAACCCTGTGTCCTGGAGGGTGGGCCTGAGAGAGGTCACCCCCACTGCCTTCCCACACCAGAGGGACCACAGCCTGAGTCAGGAGGCCCCCGGCAGAGGGAGCAGACAGGCCTGACCCCACTTGGCCACTCACGAACCTCCTTGACCGTCTGAAGGATCTCATCCTTCTGGCTATTGCTCTGCTGGAGGAGCTGGGCGTGCTCTCGCTGCCCGAGTTCCAGGCGCCGTTCGAACTCGAGTTTCTCCAGCATCTTCTGTTCCTGCAAGAATGGAGACCCTGGTGATGCTGGCACAGGCTTTGGGGGGTTAGGACATGAGAGCTGCAGGGGATGGGCTCAAGCTCTCCAAGCCTCAGTCTTCTCATCTGTAAAGTGGGGACATCCTCCCAACCACCAAGGCTGGGTAGACTGTGGGGAGGTGGTATACAGAAGGGGCAACCGTTTCTTCCCGCTCCGACTTAGAGGTTGGAAGAGCTTGTCTCCTTGAATATAACAGTTGAGATGTTTAATGAGAAAAGTGATAGAGGACAAAAGACATTTTCTTACCTTCCTCTTCTCATAGTCTGAGAACCTATTCTGGGAGGCAAAAAAAAAGATAGTGGTTAAGANTGGAAGAGCTTGTCTCCTTGAATATAACAGTTGAGATGTTTAATGAGAAAAGTGATAGAGGACAAAAGACATTTTCTTACCTTCCTCTTCTCATAGTCTGAGAACCTATTCTGGGAGGCAAAAAAAAAGATAGTGGTTAAGAGAAGGTGGGCAGCAGGGCTTCTCACTGGCCCAGAATCCCCAGGCAGCCTGACAGCCCTCAGATTTGCAGGTCCATCCAGAGGCACTGCCTTAGAGGGCTGGGTAGGGGGTGGGGGATGAAGGGGCTGGCTGTTTGATAAAGGGTTCTGGATGGTTCTGATGGACAACAGGGATGAGAACCACGGGGCTTGGCTTTAGAGCTTGAAGTCTTAAGTTCTGGTGATGCAGCTCAGAGAAGGCATAGGTGTTCAAAAAAAGAGACCAAGAAATGGGTGTCTGACCCCTTGTATGTCTGCACAGCACACCTGCAAGCTACCAGCTCCAGCTCCCAAAACAACTACAAATGCACCAAGGTGTGTGTGCAAGTTCCCTGCAGAATTGTTCAAAAGAGTGAAAACACTGGAAATAACTCAAATGCCCATCAGCATGCAATTGCTAAGTTGTGGTTCATCCACACAGTGGATTATTATTACACAGCTGTTGAACGATGGGGCATGTGGGCGCAGCTACAGAAGGATGTCTGCCATCTTTCACCGTCTGTACAGCACGATTCCTCTCTTGTAAAAGCACCACCACCAACTCCCAGCTCTGGGATGGCTGAGACAAAGGCCACAAAGGAGAGTCATTCATCGGTTCATGGTGACTGCCTCCAGGGGCTGGGACTGCAGGGTAGGAGGGGAGATGCTCACTCCGTAAATTTCTGTATTGTTTAGATTTATAACAAGGAGCATGAATTACTTTTGTAGTCCAGCATCAGTGCATGCATGCGCACACACACACACACTTTTTTTTTTAAAACCAGCCTTTCTATTTAGTTATCTGGTTCTGAGATCAGGATCAAGTGTTGGAGCTGTAAAAGCAGCATCCTATAAAGAAATAAGATTTTCCCTATGCTGAGGTAGGAGTAAAATTTAAGCTTATATTTAGTTATATGGATAATATTCTCCTTGTAAAAAACTAAGCAAGGCATATAAAAGTATCCATTGACCACTCCCAGGCCTAATCCTTGTTCCCTCCCACCC
>SJYV01046849.1:0-11288 GCA_006410875.1 Neotragus pygmaeus | reverse complement strand
TTCCCATTCTATTGTTTTCTTCTATTTCTTTGCATTGTTCACTTAAGAAGGCTTTCTTATCTCTCCTTGTTATTATTTGGAACTTGCCCATTCAGATGGGCATATCTTTCCTTTTCTCCTTTGCCTTTAGCTTCTCTTCTTTTCTCAGCTAGTTGTAAGGCCTCCTCAGACAACCTTTTTGCATTTCTTGGGGATGGTTTTGATAACTGCCTCCTGTACAGTGTTAGAAACCTCCGTCCATAGTTCTTCTGGCACTCTATCAGATCTAATCCCTTGAATCTATTTGTCACTTCCACTGTATAAGTGTAAGAGACTTGATTTAGGTAATACCTGAATGGCCTAGTGTTTTTCCCTACTTTCTTTAAGTCTGAATTTTGCAATAAGGAGTTCATGATCTGAGCCACAGTTGGCTCCCTGTCTTGTTTTTATTGACTGTGTAGAACTTCTCCATCTTTGCCTGCAAAGAACATAATCAATCTGATTTTGGTATTGACCATCTGGTGATGTCTGTGTTTAGAGTTATCTCGTGTTGTTGGAAGAGGTGTTTGCTATGCCAGTGCATTCTCTTGGCAAAATACTGTTAGCATTTGCCCTGCTTCATTTTGTAGTCCAAGGTCAAACTTGCCTGATACTCTAGATATCTCTTGACTTCCTNTGGAGCCTATTATACAGAGTGAAGTAAGCCAGAAAGAAAAACACCAATATAGTATACTGACACATATATATGGAATTTAGAAAGATGGTAATGATGACCCTGTATGTAAGACAACAAAAGAGACACAGACATATAGAACAGACTTTTGGCCTCTGAAGGAGAGGGAGAGGGTGGGATGATTTGGGAGAATGGCATTGAAGCATGTATACTATCATGTAAGAAACGAGGCGCTGGTCTATGTTCAATGCAGGATGCTTGGGGCTGGTGCACGGGGATGATCCAGTTAGTTTTCAGTGAGAATTATTCCATTTGTAGATGTATTTTTGATGAGTTTATAGGGAGAGGTGAATTCTGAATTCTGTATCCTCCTACCTCACCATCTTTTTTTAAAAATTGCTTTTTAAAAAAATCTTGGAGTAGAGAAAACCTATTTATTTATCTTTATTTTAAAAAATGTTGGCCACACCCCACAGCATGTAGGACCTTAGTTCCCCGAGCAGTGATGGAAACCAGGCCTCTTGCCTTGAAAGCTCCAAGTCTTAACTGCTGAACCACCAGGGGAGTTCCAGCTGCTCCACCATCTTAATATCCTTCAGCAGTAATTTTTATTAATCTTTTCACTCTGACCCTCCTGCTCTGGCTCCTTCCATGCGTTATTTTGTGAATATAAGGTTTCTAATTTGTTTTTACATTTTTTTCCTGTCTATGGATTATCCCAGTCAAGAGGTGTGGATAGTATCCCAAAGTGCTTCTGTCAGGAAGACTGGACCGTAGGACTGTCCTGGAAGAAACTCCAGTAGGAAGTAGGATAGCAGGCTGCAACACAAAGATTCAAACTTTGCTTCCAAAGAAACGATGAGTTGAAAGAGTGGAGACAGAATTTAAGTGCTGCCAAAGTTTAATATCACATAAGACTATCTGGCTGAAATTCAGGCTCTGTCTCTAGATAAAATTACAGGACTTAGCATAGAAAAATATAAGATTTCAAATATTGTGTGGGACATGCCATCAGTTAAAAAATTCATTGTTTAGCTCAAATTCAAATATAACTGGGATTCCTCTTACCTCTAGAGATTAGATGGTATCTGGTAATCTTATCTGTAGAGGTTGTGACCCAGGGGGTAGTAATCTATGAGGTGGGAAATTTCTTTTTCTCATTTTAAAAAATGTTTTTTATTGACTTGATTTACAATGTTGTGTTAATTTCAGGTGCACAGCACAGTGAATCGGTTATACATATCCATACACCCACTCCTTTTAGAGCCTTGTCCCATATAGGCCATTACAGAGTGCAGAATGCAGTTCCCCATGCTATACAGTAGGTCACTGTTATTTTTACAAGTTGGTAAAAAGAAATTAACATAGATAAAATAAGAAATTAAACTCAATATATTGGAGAAACCCTGAAACTTGATAAATACAAACTGAAATATGGGAATTATTTATAGTGCAAATAGACTACTTGCTCCTTATAAAAGTGGGAAACATTTTTAACCAAAGCTCTCCTCTACACTGAAGACAGTGTAGTGTTTTCAGAGGAAAGATGGTCTACCTTCTGATAATATTTCTTAGACCTTAAAATATATTTGTTACTTCAAAATCTTGTATTTCTGATCAAATTAAGCCAGTTCAGCTCTACCCTCTTTTTAGTTGGGCGTCCTTGAACTTAAATTTGCTCAACTTGTCTGAGTCCCCAGTTCATTCAATTCTAACTGCTTTGAGAACTGAATAATGACTTATAAAGATGAAGCCTTCATAAAATTGTAAAGTGCTTTACAAATATAAACAATTATTGTTATTTCCTCACTAATCAATCTTTTTTTAATCTCCTTTTCTACCAGAATGATAATGCACATTTTGTAATTTTTAGTCTACTATAACCCTACAGAATTTTCAGAAAAAATATCACATCCTTTTGTAAGGAAAGATGTTTCACTGGGCATCACTTAACATGTGTTCCAAATTTATTTCCCTCCAGGAAGTCACATCTCCCAGCTCCTAGAAAATCACAGGCATTTGGGCTTCAGATAAACATAGAAAATGCTTCCAAAACTTTTCTTGCTCTTTTGATCCCAGTACTGAACTGCATGAATTTTCTAAATCTCCACTACTTCCTGTTGACTCCACATCACTGAAGGCCACCTGATCACTGGATCATGTGGGAACTCATGTTGCTTCACTGACACTCTGCCGTGGGTGAGAGGTCAGCATATTCAAGGATCCCCCAAATTCCCTCCATAAGGGGTCAGCCAGAGGAACACAGCTGACCCAGAGGAAAGACTTGGCTGCCACACTGAAGTCTTTCATTACACCTTTAAAAATAAAACCCAAAATTCATTGTGGGGTTAATTGTAGAAAATGTTCAAAGTGCAAAAAAGTAAGAATAAGGATTTAAAAGTAATCAGCAAGCTCACCACTGAAAGAAAACCACTGGTGAAATATATATTTATATAAAATATTTTGTATGTATTTCTTTATAGATTTTAAAAGATATACTTTAATATATAATATTGTATGTATATATTTATATAGATATAACAATTTTTGTAGAGTTAGAATCGNGAACACAGCTGACCCAGAGGAAAGACTTGGCTGCCACACTGAAGTCTTTCATTACACCTTTAAAAATAAAACCCAAAATTCATTGTGGGGTTAATTGTAGAAAATGTTCAAAGTGCAAAAAAGTAAGAATAAGGATTTAAAAGTAATCAGCAAGCTCACCACTGAAAGAAAACCACTGGTGAAATATATATTTATATAAAATATTTTGTATGTATTTCTTTATAGATTTTAAAAGATATACTTTAATATATAATATTGTATGTATATATTTATATAGATATAACAATTTTTGTAGAGTTAGAATCGTATACATGGAATAAAGAGTTTTGAGTTCTACTTGTTTTCACACATTATTAGAATTTTTTTCAGGCTATGTCATGATTTTCAAAATAATAAAAATTATACTGGTCTATCATATGGATGCACTATGATTTTTTCAAGTATTTTCTATATTCTGGGCATTTTAGAGCACAATCAATTCATTAAAGAGGTGCCATTCTGGGGATATGTTCCCAGTACATATTGGCTTGTTTTTTTGTGTCCCAAGGTTTTCCCCATTCTATGGCAGGACCTGTAGCTTCTCTGTTATGTTTTAGGTCATAGAAGGTCCTGGGACTTTCCATTTGAAAATTAAGATGCCCAGTCTGGTATGTATTTCAAAACCTATGAACTAGATTTCAACTAGCTGGTTGCAGGCAAGAAGCTTTAGTGTGGAAAGTGAGTATGGCTTCTCCTCATTGTGCATTTTGGGCCTGGTTGCTGTTACAAACAGAATTTTCTCCAGGAAGACTTCCTGGCTTCTTCAGAGATCTGAAGGACCTTCTGATGGACCTTCGGACTACTCCCATGACACGGCAGCACCCGCTTGCCATGCTGCATCTCACCTGGCCTCTCCCTTTTCCCTCATCCTGTGACAGGGGTCCTCTTGGGCAGGGTCCATGTAGAAAATGACCTCAGGCCCCCAGTCACTTTCTGGAGGCCACATCCAGTCTTTGAGTGTTTGGCGACTTGGATGAGACATCACTCTGTTCAATCCTCTGCATGGACTTGTGCTTTCATCTCTCTTTGGTAAATATCCAGCAGTGGAAAGGCTGGCTCATGTTTGGAAGTGATGATTGTACATTCCCACCAGCCATGTAGGAGAGTTCTGGTTAGTCTGCATACCCAACTCTTGACATGGTGTATTTTAAATTATAACCATTATACTAGATGTGTAGTAGTAGCATGCTGTGATTTTAATTTGCATTTTTTCTAATGACTGTGACAGTTTTCTTATGACTCACAGCCAGAGCATAGAAGATTAGGGAGGTAGGAGATTTGTAGGAGGTAGGAGATTTGTGTTCAGTTTAGGGCAGGGAGAGCCCAGAAGTGCTGATGAGCTGGAAGACCCAGGAAGAGGAGGCTGAGGGAGGAATTGAATTCCTAAAGGATGTGGTGGGAGCTAGAGGCTCCAGCAGTTGGTGTCAGTATGACATCTCAAAGACCAGACACATCTTGGGAAACTTCAGTTAAAGGAAACCAGTGACCTGGGGGATCAAGGAGACCTTTGTGACCAGGCATGAGGGCCAGAATCTTCTCCTTTGCTCTCCGAGGTTGTGTGAAAGGAAAAAGTAGAGAAGAACACCATTGGAGAAGATCATTCCTAAAAGAGAGTCTGAACTTTGAATTGACCAAACAGTCACTTAAACACAGCACAGAGAATAGATAAAACAAGCTGGCTGTGCGTGAAGTGTTGAGGACAGATGGTTACATGTGAGGGGGACCACTGTTAATGCTGGGTGCTACATGGCACTTGGGACATGATAGTTTCATAAGTGAGTCAGCCAGGTTGAAAGTCACATTGGAAATGAGCAGCACATTTTTTATCAAGTCAAGGTATATTCTCAACTAACCCCTCTAACCTCTTTTCATAAGTTTATATTTAAGCCAACTGGTGCAGTTGTGTGTGTGTGTTTTTTTTTTTAAATTCCAAGTCAAGAACCTTATACTTGTGCATTGTGTTTATTTTGTTGAATATGGACCATATATTTTTTAAAAAAATTTCATTGGAGTATAGTTGAATTACAGTGTTTTGTTAGTTTCTGCTGCACAACAAAGTGAATCAGTTATACATGTATAACTATATACATGTATACACTCTGTTTTAGATTTTTTTTTTCCCATATAGGCCATCACAGAGCATTGAATAGAGTTCCCTGTGCTGTGCAGTAGGTCCTTATTAGTTACCTATTTTATGCATAGTAGTTTGTATATATCAATCCCAGTCTCTCTATTCATCCCACACCCCTTATACCCACCAGTAACCATAAATTTATTTTCTACATCTATAACTCTATTTCTGTTTTGTCGATAAGTTCATTTATAGCCTTTTTAAAGATTCATTGTATAGAGACTATATTTAAGCCTGTTAAAGGCCTTTTGTATTCTGAGTTCCTCACCAATTGAACATATTGTGGAAAAATCATGTTTGCAGACAGTGTTTTTGTTGACATTTGTTCTCTTTACTTAGTCACCTTAGGAAAGTCATTCAGCCTGAATTGCCATCAGTATTCTTCTGCATAGATCATGATAAGTGACTTATATAATGATGCAACTGTGAATTGCATGAGGACTGAGCAAAAAGCAGTGATAGTCAGTGGTGTCTAGGTAAGGGGTTAACAATGGGCTCTGTTGAGTGTTTGTCAAACTCTGTAGTATAAGTACTCCCATCATGGTGGATCTCAGGCTAGGCTGTGATGTCACCAAAAGTTCTGTTGGGAAGAGACGTGTATAATCCAATCTATGAGCCCATGAGAGCTGGCTCCAGCACTCTACTGATGGGAATTGTAATTTGATTCTATCAACCACAGTACTGCATAGTGTCATCCATAAACAAATAAGCAATACTTTAATATCTTTGTCTAAATCACAATAAACACTTCTATCAGAATACGAAAAAGTTCTGTAACTTTCCCAGGAAGACTTCTTTGAGTTCTCACTAATTTATTTTAGTCTCTTTTTGAATTCATTATCAATTCACTTTTAATCAATGTAACTATAATGTGATTCACTCAACACTTGTCCATCTTGACTGTGAAGCCATCTTGCGATTTTGTTAAGTATCTAGTTGAAGTTGAATGACATTATTTCTACTGTGTTCCCTAACCTGGCAGTTCTCAGGACTTTGGGCCACTATTAGAATCACCTAGGAGGGACTTCCCTGGTGGTCCAGTGGTTAAGATCACCCTTCCAATGCTGGGGAGGGTGCTGGTTTGACTCCTGGTCAGAGGACTGACCAAGTCAGAGAACTAAGAAAAATTAAACAAACAAAAAAAAAGAACACCTGGGAAATCTTGAAAGTACACTGAAGGTCCAGCCCAGGACTGGCTACACAGTTTGTGGGACCCAGTGAAAAATAAAAATGTGGGTCTCCTAGTTCAAAAATTATTAAGAATTTCAAAATTGGGGTAATAAAACATTAAAATAAGCACTGGCCCTTCTGAGCCTGGGGCCCCTTATGCCTGCACCAGTCATGAAGCTGACCCCATTCCAGCATTGCCTACTCAGTTAATAATTGGTTGAAGGTGAAATATGGGATTTTTCAATTTAAAAAATCTTTTTAAGTAGCTCTAATGTGTAGCCAGTGTTACAGACTCTGTGGTTCTTAAAATTATTACATCAGAATCAACTGGAGAGTTTTTTTTTTTCCTTTCTCCCCAGTAGTACCAGGTGACTAGCAGGATCTCAATTCCCCAACTAGGAACTGAACTGATGCCACAGCAGTAAAAGCTCAGAATACTAACCATTAGGCCACCAGGGAACTCCCTGGAAAGGTTGTTAAAACACGGATTGCTGAGTCCTGCCTTTAGAGTTTCTGAGCCAGTGCTTCTGGGATGGGCCTTTAAATTTTGCATGTCTAGCAACATCCCACGTGGTGCTGCTGCTCCAGGAACCAGGCTGTGAGAACCATTGTCTTAAAGGAGGAAGTTCCAAGTCCTTGTGTGACATGCACTGTCTTTATGATATGACCTCTGCCTCCTTCCAGAGAATGGAGTGTTATCCTCAGGTCACGTGGACCTCTTCACCAACTCTAGTCTCTCATGTGCTTCTGTATGCCTTCATGTAAGAGCTGCAGTTCTTGCATCTGCAGGAAAATTTCTGATTTCCTTTCAAGATTCCTTTCTCCCATCCCCGTCCTCTCCTCTTCTCTCCAGCAGAGACATGCCCATGCTCTGCTGTTTGCAGTCACCATGATGCATCTTAGACAGTGTGGGACTTTGTCTTTCATCTGGGTCTTTTTGGGGCCTAGCACACTGTGAGTCTTCAATAGTCAGTTGAGAGGACACCTTCATTATTTGTTCTAAGTAAATACATGATTGTTCTTCCTGATTCTTATTATCTGGATAAAATTTTAGAATGGGTGAGGGAGTTTTCCTTTCAGCCCCTACTAATTGCCTTAAAAATGTATGCTGCTGGTCCCAAAGAGAACCAGGCTAGAGGCAGAGAGAAATCACTGTGGATCTATTTCTACAGCTGGAAAAGCAAGTCAAAACATACTCTCTATTGAATCAGCATTTTGACCTTTGCCTTTAATGAACAGTTCTTTAAAGGACATCTTCAACCCTAAAGCTTTACCATCATATTTTCTATGGAATAACATAATCTTTTGCAAAGAGAAATGGTGGCTTAAGGAAAAGATCCGTTAGTATTTGGGCTTTTGTTCTTCTACCTGATTGTGTATGACCAAACACTGATTGAGTTGGAGAATGATGTGAAAATGAGACTATAAGCATGCATGTATAGTGGAAAGATTAATGAACAAATATCCAACGTTTTGAGGTCAGTTGTTGGTCCACAAAACCTTGCTTCAGAGTGTGTGTGTGTCTGTGTGTGTCTGAATGTGTGTATGGGAAGTGAATGTGGGGCTCTGTGTGTGTGCATAAGGGGCTGGGTTGCGAGGAGGTGGTGCGGAAAAGAGAGGTTTCTTGAGGTTTCCCCCTTGAGGGATCATGCACACCCACATAAAATCCAAATATAATAATTTTTGGAATGCAAGCACAGATTATCCATCTAGCTGCAGAGGTGGAAGGCTGCCTTCAGACATGGAAAATGACAGATAATTACCCAGTCTTTTGACAGCATGTCTGCTACCTAATAATTCAAACTATGAGTATGAAGAAGGAAGCCAAGAATCTTGATGAAGTTGGAAGAGGAGCCTAACAATTTGCCTCCACCTTCTGCACTGGAGTCTTTTCTTCTATATTTAGCTGCTGGAGTGGTAAAGGGTGGCCAAGCAGAGAACAGCTCAGGTCCTTGGGAAGGTTGCCACTTCACCTTTCAGTTCAAGTGCACTGCCTTTTTCTGCAAACGGTAAACTGCAACTCCAAACAATAATGGGATAATAGCAATCCCTTCCACTTGCAGAGAGCTTCAGCAGTTAAAAGAAATCCCTCTTATTTCTGAGACCAACCCTGTAGCAGAGGCAAATGGACACAATTGTGTCTCTTTCATAGGTGAGAATTTACAAGGCCCTGCAGAATGGTTGCTGGCATAGCTAGTAACAACTCACATCTCTGATTCTGTGTCTGTATAGCCCATTTTAAAATTAAAATTCAGTGCTTCCTTTACATTTATGGGGCTGGGTGTTTAATAAGGGGCCCTTAAGACAGGGTCTGAGCAATTATATTTGGAATAATCCCACTAGTGCAGATTGAATTCACAAATTCCTTCTACTTCAAAAATTACTTTTAAGGAAAGAATTATGCAGATACTTGTCTCATATCTTCACTTTATTCTACTTCCATTTATTTACACATTCTTTCTTTATTACCTTCCATTCATATGTATGATCTGATTTAACAAACTTTGACTGATACATAAATCACTGTCGTCAGCATCATCAGCCCTTGTGAAGAGGTGGGGTCCATCCAGGGGCCACAGATGTACTGTGACATTCTTATGTCATTATATGGTTTAGGTCCCTGGAAGGAAATGTATCATTCAATTGTATGATAAATATTGTTGAAATACATTTTCTCTAATTGTTTAAGTGTAAATGTGTGCACACGTGCATGCACACACACATACACATATTTCTAAGTTCCTTAGGCATGTTGAATAAGTGCCTATAACACAAATTTCACAGTATGAGAAAACTAAAAACATTTTCCTGGATTCCAAGTGAACCTAGCTAAAGGATGATGTGTAATGAACTAAAATTCAGTGCCTTATATTTTACATCACAGGAAAACCAAAAAAATAAATAGTAATATATTATTTAAAGAATTTATGAAAACTCCTTAAAAACTATTTTTGTTTTTTTTATACTAAATGTCAAAACAACATGAGTCCTTTCCACTGTCCTTTTGGTTGAGATGAATATGAATAATAATTCCCAAATGAATTTCTCTTTTTCACAGTTGATGACGCCAGCATCGCGGTCTCTGGGGCAGAAGGGAAGTGAAAACTTTCCTAAATTCTTTTCCACTTCATTTCCCTTCAGCCAGGTTCAAATGAGCTCACGCTGGTGTTCTCAGGCTTTGAGAAACAGCCAAGACTTTTGGGAAAGCCATCAGATGTCCCTGCTGGGGATGTGGCCGCGTCCTGGCAGCGTGGCCGCCCCAGAGTCACATTCAACTTCTCCGCGCTCATCATTCTTTGGAGGTAAAACCAGCAGAGAAAGGGGGTCTCCCTTTTATCCCCCTTTCCCAGAACACTGAGGATAGCCCTGAAGCACTCTGTGTACACATGCAGTCCTGGGGGAATCACCTCACCTATGCCAGGCAGCAGTCTTCAGCCAAGAGGACAAGGAGATTTAATGCGGACAAAGCATGGCAGGGTCTGGGCCAACAAATATCTGGCCCCATGGTCTAAATGTACTTTGTTCTTTCTCACTTTTATGCTTTTTTATTTTACCTATTCATCTGAAATTCTTTTCCTTTAAAAAAATTATTATTATTGTTTATTTTTTGGCCTTAGCACATGGCATGTGGGATCTTAGTTCTCTGATCAGGGATCTAACCTGCTCCCCTAACCTTACATTGGAAGTGTGGAATCCTAACCACTGGATCACCAGGGAAGTCCCTGAAATTCTCCTCTTATCCTTCCTCCTGGAGCCAGCTTGCAATGCTCGCTCCACCAGTCCCGGGGACTAACCAGCACCTTCACTTGCACATCTGGGAGGGTGCTTTCCCTGGGGACCAAAATAGCTTCCTCTAGTTGGAACCCAGAACAAAGACCAATTTGATATAATCATCTGAGGGTTTACAAGGACATTGACTTTTCTTAATCCCGAATTCCATTTGGAACTGCAACAGCAGTTAATCCTGTAGTCCCCTAATCCTGTCATACTCAGCCACAAAGACACACTGACCTTTTAGTTTCTCCTAATGCTCCAGACATTCCCTTTTCCAGTCCCTCCTCCTACTTCCTCCTCCCTTCCAAATACTCCTTGGTACCTTCTGTCATTCCCTGTTCCAAGAGATACAAACTTCCTTTCTGTCTGCTGACTCTTCATTGCATCAGGTTCTCCCCAAGGGAATTTTTCAGGGGCGCCTACCTTCCCATATCGAGCACAGTAAGAGCGCAGGAGAGAAGATGGCATAGCTCAGCTTCTGCACTTGTAGCTACAATACATCCCTTTAGATTCCTCTTCTCTCTTTACTAATGCATTGGTCATCCATCCTCCAGCCTCAATCCTGTCGTTAACAGGGCAGCTCCAGGGGCCGGTGCGTGACCTAAGCAACCACCTAAGAGCAGATTTCTGTGACCGAGGCAGCCACATTGAACTCAGTCTTCACTTCACCCATAGCTACTGCCCCAACTTGGAACTGGACTGCATATCAACCCTTAATAGTAATATCCTGTAATTTGGACACAGTGTCTCGTTTTTAAAACTGTCCTAATTCCTTTATTGCAAACACACTTATCAGGTAACTTCAGGAGCAATTCCCTTTTAATCCTGAAGTTCTCACACTTTAATGATGGTAACAGTCAACCGAGGAGCATGTAAAAATGCAGTTCCCTTCCCTGGTGGCTCAGAGGTTAAAGCGTCTGCCTGGAATGCAGGAGACCCAGGTTCGATCCCTGGGTC
>SJYV01046847.1:0-10145 GCA_006410875.1 Neotragus pygmaeus | reverse complement strand
TGTGTGTGTGTGTGTGTGTGTGTGTGTGTGCATGTGTAAGAACATGCATATTTTTTCAAAATGAATGACCAACTGTTTATTTGCAATATATTCAATAGTTATTCTTCTTTGGTGGTTGGAAAATTAGCCTATGCTTTATAAGATTAAATTTTCTGATAGACAGATACTTATTTTGTTTTCTGTCTTATTGGCATTTATGTTTCCATGTCTACACAAATCTCATGCTTAATTATTGTAGCCTGTGTTACTTTATTGGGCATAACCACTTTTTAATATTCTTTGCTATTCTTGTATATGCATTGTTTAGAATTCAACACTAAATTAAAATTGCCAAACATCCTTCATATAATCCCATTGAAAATTTGATTAAAAATTATTATATTCATAAATAAGTGTGAGGAGAAGTTGCATTCCTATGCAATTAAGATTCCTGTTTAGGAATCTTAACATTGGTTTGAGTTTTTGTGGTTAATTTTAATTCTGTATATTTTGAAGTTTTTTGCTATGAATCAGATTTTCTAATACACAAATTTTAATTTTTTAATTGCTGCTCTACAAAAAAGTCATTGCTTCTTACTCTTTGGTATTGCGTTTTCTAGACATGTCAGAATAATGTTGAATAAATATAGTAGTACCGTGAGTCTTTCCCAGCACTTTTCATTTAATGACTTTCCCATTTAAATTGATATAGTCTGTTGGTGTTGCATGAACACAGTTTTATTCTTTATTTAATCACATCAGTAATAGATGCTGAATTTTATAATTATTTTACTCTTTAAAAAGGTGCCAGATATTTTTACTCCTTTAGGATATTGGACTGTATTACTTGATTTCCTAATGTGAATTCATCCATACATTATTTAGTTACATGTTCAATTTATTCTCTATATTTACATATAATTTTTACTCATTCTCCTAAGTTAAAATATTATAGTACTACCTTATATTGTTTCCTTTTAGTATGATATTTTCTTTGATTATAATATTGTACTTTTCTATGCCTTATATTATAATTTGAAATACAATTTATCTTTTAATATAATCTCAACTACAATGCACACCATTCATATATCTCAGATTCTTATGTCACAGATTAGCAGAATGAATTGAAATAATACAAAAGCAAAATACAACTACATGCTGTCTATAAGAGATTCATTTGAGATCTCGGGACATACATAGGTTACAAGTGAGAGAATAGAAAATATATTCCACACACATAATAACCAAATAAGTAACAAAGATGGCTAAATTAATATCTGATGAGATAGACTTTAAGTCAAAAACTCTTACAGGAGACAAAGGAGGGCATTATAGGTTGATGGAAATGATCACTCTACCAAGAATACATAACACTTAAAATATATATGTACCAAACAGCAGAGTTCCTAAAATACATGAAACTAGTCTTGAGAAGGCAATGGCAACCCACTCCAGTACTCTTGCCTGGAAAATCCCATGGACAAAGGAACCTGGTAGGCTGCAGTCCATGGGGTTGCTAAGAGTCGGGCACAACTGAGCAACTTCACTTTCACTTTTCACTTTAATGCATTGGAGAAGGAAATGGCAGCCCACTCCAGTGTTCTTGCCTGGAGAATCCCAGGGACGGCGGAGCCTGGTGGGCTGCCATGTATGGGGTCGCACAGAGTTGGACACAACTGAAGCTACTTAGCAGCAGTAGCAGCAGTAGCAGCAGCAGCAGCAGCAGTATAGAAAGAATTGAAGGTAGAAACAGTTAGGTCTACAATTATAGTAGGAGACATTAATATTTCACTTTCACTAATAGATAGAACAATGAAAAGATCAATAAGGAAATTGAGTATTTAAACATTTTAGACCAATTGGACCTAATAAATATGTGAGGAATCTATACAACAAAATCAAAATATAAAATTTTCTCACATGTACACAGAATGTTTTCCAGGATAGACCATTTATTTGTTAGACAACAAAACAAGTTGTAATATATTTTAAAAGGTGGAAATAAAAGTGTCATTTTTATAACGGTGTAATGGAATGATTAGCAAAAAAAAAAAAAAGAAAAATGCACAAGTATGTGGAAATTAAACAGTATACTCTTAAACAACTTCTGGATCAAACAGTAAATCACAGGGGAACTTTTAAAAATGACTTTAATCAGATGAAGGCAAGAATGCAAACACAAGGTAGTAAAACTCATGGGATGCAACAAAATAGCGTTCAAGGGAAATATATTGCTACATATACTTACATTTAAAAAGAAGTAAGATCTCAAATCAATAACCTAACTTTCAACCTTAACAAAAAAGAAAAAAAGAACAAACAAAGACCAAAGCTGGGAGAATGAAAGAAATAAAATAATAAGCTTAGACCAGAGAGGAATGAAATAGAGAGTAGAACAACAACTGAAAAAATCATTGAAAATAAGAAATAGGTTTTTGACAAGCTCTTAACTGGACTAACTAGGAAAGAAAAAGATAATACTCCTATTACTAAAATCAGAAATGAAATTTATATTACTACAAATGTTACAGGAATAAAAAGAATTATAAAATATTACTATGAATAACTGTACATCAAAATTTGGACAATCTCGATGAAATTGAGAAATTCTTAGACATATACAGCCTACCAAGATGGATCCATAAAGCAACAAAAAAGCTGAATAGATCCCTAACTACTTCTGAGTTTTAATCAATAATCAAAAGCTGCCTAACAAAGAAGAAAACCCATGACCAGATGGCTTAACCATTACGCTATAGCAAACATTTAAAGAATGAATAAGCTCCATCCTTTTCCAAAAACTGAAGAGGAAATTAATACTTTCTAACTCATTCTATGAGGCCAGCAGTACTTTGATACCAAAGCTAAATGAAGTGCTTCAAAAATTCTATCTATCCCTTATGGTTATTGATAAAAAGTACCTCCAGGAGGGGGATTCAGGATTGGGAGCTCGTGTACATCTGTTGGGGATTCATGTCGATGTATGGCAAAGCCAACAGAGTATTGTAAAGTAAAATAAAGTAAGAAAATAATAATAATAATAATTTAGTAAAAAAAAAAAAAAAAAAAAAAAAAAAAAACCAAAAAAAAAAAGAAAAAAAANATTTAATATTGAAATAAGAGAAATGTAGGAATTTGTTGGCATCACCAACATAAATTTTAATCTTCATTATCCTTAATAACCAGGCTCCTATTTGGTAATCAGTTGTAATTAATATGACCTTCATATAATGAAGATGGTTGATGAGTTGGCTTTGAAAGAGAGGTAGAAGATACATCAGTGATTGTTGACACTGGGAACCGTGCCTGCCAATTGCAGTTTAGGAAATATTGATCCTTTAAATCATACAAAGGTAATAGTTGCAAATAATACGTCTCCAGGAATAGTTTTAAATACTTACCTATTCGAATTTATTTTGCTCCTCATGTAACAATATATTGTTTATCTACACCAAATATCCCTTTAAGTGGCTTCAGGATTTCTCTCCGGTTCCAAGTTGCTGTGAGAACTTAAAATTGTTCAGCTGTTCTCAACTTGAAAAAAATAGAAATATATTTCAGCAGCATAATATTTCAATTTCAAAGTCAGTGTTAGCACAGTTAAATCATCACTATATTTAAAAATATATGTTTCCCATAATAATAGAAATTTATAGAATGCCTTGTGCAAAACAGAGACTTTATTTTCTCCTGCCAGATGGTCAGCTAGTGAAGCAGATATTTGAAAAAGCCGATGCATTTTACAGGTGCTTTGGGTGTTGGAACCCTGGTGGTGTCAGTTTTACTGAGGAGCCAGCAATCACGGGGCAGAAAAGTTATGTCCCTAATGGGATCATCTGCTAGCTTGTGATGGCCGAAGCATGAGAGGTAGTTCTGGCTAGTCTTTTTCTATTAATTGATAGTAGGTCTTAGCATGTGGCAAGAGAGGGAAATTCAATACTGTCATAACTTCACTGTGTGACTGTTCTCTAAGGTCCTACTTCTTTGTTAGTTTGGGATTTTTCTAAAGACATTCCTTTCTACACACTTGGTCGTCATTGATCCATCATTCCATCTACACAGAGTCAAAAGCAGTTTCCTCTGTGGTTGGCTTTCTAACCCCATGTTTCATCTTCCAGGCCCTATGCACACTAATTTACCTGCATTTCAGATTGGAGGATGCAAGACCACACCACACATTCTCTGATTCTCACTCTAGACAACCTAAATGTCATCAGCTTCTTCACCTTGCTTCCTTTCAGTCAAAAGCAATTTAAGTTTAGTGAGGTGACTTACCTGAATCCTCAGTCTATTCCTTCTCCTCCATCTCCCAACTCAGGTCACAGGCTTGATTCTTTTCCTTTCATCCTCCTTCCCCCATCTTCCCTCCATTCTTCTCAGTTATGTCTACTTTTTATATAGTCTTCTCTGTTGAGCAAGGTCTTCTGCNGTCATTGATCCATCATTCCATCTACACAGAGTCAAAAGCAGTTTCCTCTGTGGTTGGCTTTCTAACCCCAGGTTCATCTTCCAGGCCATATGCACACTCAGATTGGAGGATGCAAGACCACACCACACATTATCTGATTCTCACTCTAGACAAACTAAATGTCATCAGCTTCTTCACTTTGCTTCCTTTCAGTCAAAAGCAATTTAAGTTTAGTGAGGTGACTTACCTGAATCTTCAGTCTCTTCCTTCTTCTCCATCTCCCACTTCAGGTCACAGGCTTGGCTCTTTTCCTTTCGTCCTCCTTCCCCCATCTTCCCTCCGTTCTTCTCAGTTATGTCTACTTTTTATATAGTCTTCTCTGTTAAGCAAGGTCTTCTGCTAATATACATTTGAGGAATGTTCCCTTTATAGAAGGATTATTTGTGATTCCTCCATGGAGAANCGTCCTCCTTCCCCCATCTTCCCTCCGTTCTTCTCAGTTATGTCTACTTTTTATATAGTCTTCTCTGTTAAGCAAGGTCTTCTGCTAATATACATTTGAGGAATGTTCCCTTTATAGAAGGATTATTTGTGATTCCTCCATGGAGAAAGTTGCACTCAATGTGCTCTTTTATTTTCTGCCAAATTGGAAATACTTATTTTCTTTCTAGGCAAATTAGATAATTCCTTTAGACATGTCGGTGAAACACAAACATTACTTGACATGAATTCATCTGTTTGATGGAAGGTTACCTATGTACTCACACCATTGGTACATCACTGACGAACATGCAAATAAGCACATTTATTTTTCCTGAAATTTCTGCTAATGAGGAATTGTCATCATCTTGAGGAAACAGTTATTTTCCAGATAAGAGATAGTGCAGGAATTGGGGTCAATATCTGTTCCTGAAAATATCTAGCTATTTATAAAATGGTCCTGACATTTTATCAGAGCACAAATTCCTTATATCTGTCCTGAAAACGTAACTCTTTTAAGTGGCATCAAAGGTCAGAGCCTAGCATCAGCATAATTTTATNGAACATTTTTAAAGAGCTAAGAATACCAGACAACCATACCTGTTTCCAGGGAAGCATGCAACCAGGTCAAGACACAGCAATTGGAATTGGACAAGGAATAATAAACTGGTACAAAATAGGGAAGGGGATACATCAAGGACATATATTGTCATCCAGCTTATTTGACTTTTGTTCAGAGTACTTCATGGAAAGTAACTTGCTGAAAGAAATTGAAGTTGGAAACAAAATTACTCTGAGAAGTATGAATAACCTTAGTTATAAGATGACAACATACAAATGGCTGAAAGACACTAGGAACTAAAGAGCCTTCTGATGAAGATGAAAGGGGAGATTGAAAAAGCTGGATTAAAACTCAATACAAAAACAAACAAACAAAAACACAAAAAACCATGGAATTTGTTCCCATCAATTTGAGATATTTCGATGGGATACTGTTGAATTTGTGGCAGGTTTCACTATCTTAACCTCCAGTATGACTGTGTGATGTGACTGCAGCCATGAAATTAAAGGCACTGGCCCCTTGGATGAAAATCTATGTCCAAACTAGAAATCATATTACAAAACTGAGAGATTATTGCACAAGACCTGAATAGTCAAAATTGAATTTCAGGAGTAATGTACNCTGGCCCCTTGGATGAAAATCTATGTCCAAACTAGAAATCATATTACAAAACTGAGAGATTATTGCACAAGACCTGAATAGTCAAAATTGAATTTCAGGAGTAATGTACGTAGGAGTGAGCAGGAACACAAGATCTGACTGCCAAACTATGATGCTTTACAACAGTAGGGTTGGAGAAGACATGTGAGAGATCAATGGTGAGCATGGAGTTCAAACAAAGCATGAAGAAAATCATTTCTGAGCATTTTCAGAAGGACTCATGCTACACACGAAGAGCCAGTATATTGCTCTCCTGAGGCCAAAAAAAAAAAAAAAATGTTGGGAGAAAACTGATACTGAGAAATATTGGGTGCAGGAGACGGAGGGTAAAACAGAAGGCAAGATGGCTGAAAAGCATTAGTGACTCAAAGGTCTTGGGTTTGAATAAAAATCTTGGATATTTGAAGGGCAGGTGAGCCCAGGGTTCTTGCTATACATGAAGTGACAATAATCTGACAAGTCTGAGTGACTGAACAGCATCAAAAATTAGAACTGGCATGTTTGGCAGATGTTTCGGATTGCATGTAATATCTGTCATTGGAAATGTAATGGTAAGTGAGATTCAGGACAATTAAAAGAACACAGCTATTGTCAGTTTCCTTGTTTTCCTCTCTCATATTGTAGTTCCCACAATGTCTTTTTAAAGATCCCCAGAGTAGGAGAACACCTGTGGTATCATATGGTATCATGAGATGGAAACCTTATCTCACCTTTCAATTGGATCTACAACCTTAGCCTTAGGCAGAAACAGGCATTTGTAAACATCTGTAAATATCCACTAGAGCTTCCCATCTTCTCATGTGTTAACAGGCATGGTATGTGATTTTAAGGACGAAGTGAGCATTAAACAAACTTATACCTTCTCAATCAACCTCTCTAATCCAGGCAGAAGCATCTTTGAGTTTTTTCTCCTAGTTGCCTTTAGGAATACTTACATGAGGTTTTATTACTGAGCATGGAAGTATGTAGGAGGCTGTATCCATTTTGACATTTCCACTTGCCCTCTGTGTGAATAAACTATTCTTCTCTTAATGTCAGATTTTGACTTCAGATAAATGTTGAGGATTGTGGAAATGTGAAAATGTGTGTGAAAGTCCCATAAAACTGAGGACACGGAGTACAGTTTTCCTCTTTGAATCAGATCTCAAGACTTTTGGCTACACCTCAAATATTCATACAATTCTTATATGATGACTGCCACACAGAGTTGAAGCCAGAAGTCCTGCATTGTCATCATCTTAGCAGTGTGGTGTGACTTGGACATTTAACATATTATGTAAGAAGTATGCGGACCATGTTATAAGTTCCTTCTATTTTAACTGTCGGTTAGATATCTTTGGAAGGGGGAAAACAAGGTCTACCATGTGGGAACAGAATTAGAGATTGCATCCTTAGGATTTTTTATTCCTGAGTGTTTTTTTGTTATCGGTTAGTGTCCTGCCTTCCATAGGAAGACAGTATCCTATTATAGGAAGGCTTGGTTGAAACTCCAGGCGTCTAGTTAGCCTTCTCTGGTACTGCCATATCAGTAGGTGGGTTTTTTGTTATTGCCAGACATAATTGACATCTAAGGGTATGTCATGAGAAACACTGAACTGGAAGAAACACAAGCTGGAATGAAGATTGCTGGGAGAAATATCAATAATCCCAGATATACAGATGACACCCTTATGCCAGAAAGTGAAGAGGAACTACAAAGCCTCTTGATGAACGTGAAAGAGGAGACTGGAAAAGTTGGCTTAAAGCTTAACTTTCATAAAACGAAAATCATGGCATCTGGCCCCATCCCGTCATGGTAAATAGATGGGGAAACAGTGGAAACAGTTTCAGACTACTTTTTGGGGCTCCAAGATCACTGCTGATGGTGATTGCAGGCATGATATTAAAAGACGCTTACTCCTTGGAAGAAAACTGATGACCAATATAGACAGCATTTTCCAAAGCAGAGACATTATTTTGCTGACTAAGGTCCGTCTAGTCAAGGCTATGGTTTTTCCTGTGGTCTTGTATGAATGTGAGGGCTGGACTGTGAAGAAGGCTGAGTGCTAAGGAATTGATGCTTTTCAACTATGGTGCTGGCGAAGACTCTTGAGAGTCCCTTGGACTGCAAGAAGATCCAACCAGTCCATTCAGAAGGAGATCAGCCTTGGGATTTCTTTGGAAGAAATGATGCTAAACCTGAAACTCCAATACTTTGGCCACCTAATGCGAAGAGTTGACTCATTTGAAAAAACCTCTGATGCTGGGAGAGATTGGGGGAAGGAGGAGAAGGGGACAGAGAATTAGATGGCATCACTGACTTGATGAACGTGAGTCTGAGGAAACTCTAGGAGTTGGTGATGGACAGGGAGGCCTGGTGTGTTGTGATTCATGGTTTCACAAAGAGTTGGACACAACTGAGGGACTGAAGTGAACTGAACTGAAGGTCCTACATAATTTTTGCTGGGTGATTGGCAGTGTACCAAAGTTTGTAACAATTTTACGGTGGAGTAGCTGTTATTATAGAAATACTTTAAGCCTCTTAATCTCATCCAGGTGTCTTTCACTTTGAAAAATATAATCAGACATGTGTGCCTCTTTATATTTTTGAATTAGCCGATTCTTCAGTCGAAATCCCTAACATAAAAGTCCAAAGCAGAACCTAGACATAAACTCAAAAGCACATTCTTAGTCTGATGTGCACACACACACAAGCACAGTCTCAGTCTTATATACTCAAAACACAATTGTGAAAGGAAAATAAAGCCCAAGGGCTCACAGATGGACACCTTTCACAAAGCACTCTATTATTTGTTTTTAGGCTTATGGCAGTAAATTATTTTTAGTATGAATGATTTCACTTTAGTGTATTTTAAGTCAGAATGTTTTAAAATATATAACTTCGTTCTGATTCCCATGGGATCTTAGAATACTTTTATTTAAGTCTATTCTGTGGTTTTCTAAAACAAAGATAATGCAGCATAACAATATGGAAGTCACATTGACCTCGTTAGACCCTGCAGTTACAGTTTTGTTTGTTTTATCTTAAGCATCCAATTTCATAATCTAATGATCTACCATAAATATTTCTACTTTGTGCCCCAATTTGCTGTATTTACCTCACGTATAGTTTTGTTTTTACTTTTACAATTATCAGTTCAGTTCAGTTCAGTTCAGTCAGTCAGTCGTGTCCAAGTCTTTGCAACCCCATGAATTGCAGCAAGCCAGGGCTTCCTGTCCATCACCAACTTCCAGAGTTCTCTCAAACTCACGTTTGTGAGTTGGTGATCCCATCCAGCCATCTCATCCTCTGTCATCCCCTTTGTCTCCTGCCCCCAAAGCCTCTCAGCAGTGTTTTCCAATGAGTCAACTGTTGGCATTATGTGGCCAAAGTACTGGAGTTTCAGCTTCAGCATCATTCCTTCCAAAGGATATCCAGGGCTGATCTCTTTAGAATGGACTGGTTGGATCTCCTTGCACTCCAAGTGATTCTCAAGAGTCTTCTCCAACAACACAGTTCAAAAGTATCAATTCTTCTCCACTAACCTTTCTTCACGGTCCAAAACTCACACCCATGCACGACCACTGGAAAAACCATTGTCTTGACTCGAAAGACCATTGTTTGCCAAATAGTGTCCCTGCTTTTGAATGTACTATCTAGGCTGGCCTTAACTTTCCTTCCAACGAGTAAGCATCTTTCATAGCTGGAGTCACCATCTGCAGTGATTTTGGAGCCCCCCCCCCAATAAAAAATTCCCACACTGTTTCCACTGAACCACTTTCCATTATTTAACAATGAAATTTTGAAACTGTTTCCATTATTTTACAATTTTAGGCACAAATTATATAGTAAATACATAAAGGAAATAAAATTTGAATTCATACACAATGTTCCCCTAATATATAGAGCTATTTTCTTTATACTTTTGAGAATTAAAGACACCAAAATGTCGAAGCCATCTGGGAATTGACCACCAAGGTAAAGGATCATGTAACCATGCTTCTTTTGGTTAGAAAATTGAAGTACACATTAATAATATGCTTTCATGATGGAACAAAAACAGTAGCTTTTCA
>SJYV01046845.1:0-23191 GCA_006410875.1 Neotragus pygmaeus | reverse complement strand
AAAACTCTATTAGTCTTTGCCCTGCTTCATTTGGCATTCCAAGGCCAAATTTGCCTGTTACTCCAGGTGTTTCTTGACTTCCTACTTTTGCATTGCAGTCCCCTATAATGAAAAGGACATCTTTTTTGGGTGTTAGTTCCAAAAGGTCTTGTAGGTCTTCATAGAACCGTTCCACTTCAGCTTCTTCAGCATTACTGGTTGGGGCATAGACTTGGATAACTGTGACATTGAATGGGTTGCCTTGGAGATGGACAGAGAGGTACACAAAGAGCGCTGGGCTCTCTGCGTGGTGCTGAGCACTGTGGATGTGCATGTCCTCCTTTGTTTTGTTTCACTTTAGAACTCTTAATAAAAGTCACTGGTGGGCTGTAGGAACAATCCCTGACTGACCAAATTCATTACGGATTGCAAAATAGTGACAGTCTCTCTTTAGTCTTCTTTTACTTGTTGAATTATGTCTATAAATAAAATTTCCCTCATTACCTATTTAATTATCTTCAGAGACAGTTCATTTAGAAAAGGCAGGATAAAGCCTTGTATTTTTTCTTTTTACCTATTGATTTTAATATTAATAATAATTAGTTGCTTCTCAGACATTTCCCAAAGATAACCACGATTTTTTTCTTTTTAGTATTATTATGAATTTAAGGACTTGACCATTCTATGGGTGTATCTCAGATATGCAGATGACACCACCCTTATGGCAGAAAACCTCTCGATGAAGGTGAAAGAGGAGAGTGAAAAATCTGGCTTACAACTCAACATTAAAAAAAATTAAGATCATGGCATCCGATCCCATTACTTCATGGCAAATAGATGGGGAAACAATANAGATGACACCACCCTTATGGCAGAAAACCTCTCGATGAAGGTGAAAGAGGAGAGTGAAAAATCTGGCTTACAACTCAACATTAAAAAAAATTAAGATCATGGCATCCGATCCCATTACTTCATGGCAAATAGATGGGGAAACAATAGAAACAGTGACACTTTATTTTCTTGGGCTCCAAAATCACTGCAGATGGTGACTGCAGCCATGAAATTAAAAGACACTTGCTCCTTGGAAGAAAAGCTATAACAAAGCTAGATAGTATATTAAAAAGCAGCGTCATTACTTTGCCAACAAAGATCCATCTAGTCAAAGATATGATTTTTCCAGTAGTCACGTATGGATGTGAGAGCTGGACCATAATGAAAGCTGAGTGCCGAAGAATTGGCGCTTTTGAACTGTGGTGTTGGAGAAGACTCGTGAGGCTCCCCTAGACTGCAAGGAGATTAAACCAGTCAATCCTAAAGGAAATAAATCCTGAATATTCATTGGAGGGACTATTGCTGAAGCTGAAGCTCCAGTACGTTGGACACCTGATGTGAAGAGCTGACTTATTGGAAAAGACCCTGATGCTGGTAGAGATTGAAATCAGGAGAAGGGGACAACAGAGCATGAGATGGCTGGATGGCATCACCGACTCAATGGACATGAGTCTGAGCAAGCTCCAGGGGATGGTGAAGGACAGGGAGGCCTCGGTGCTGCAGTCCACAGAGTCGAAAAGAGTCAGACGTGGCTGAGCGACTGAACAACAACAAGGGTGTACCACAGTTCATGAGTCTGTCCACCAGGTGATGGACATTTGGGTTGTTTTCACTTGGATCCTAAGCTTACCTTTTTGGTATATCCTAAGAGAAGGCAACGGCACCCCACTCCAGTACTCTTGCCTGGAAAATCCCATGGACAGAGGAGCCTGGTAAGCTGCAGTCCATGGGGTCGCAAAGAATTGGGCACGACTGAGTGACTTCCCTTTCACTTTTCACTTTCATGCACCGGAGAAGGAAATGGAAACCACTCCAGTGTTCTTGCCTGGAGAATCCCAGGGATGGTGGAGCCTGGTGGGCTGCCGTCTGTGGGGTCGCACAGAGTCGGACACGACTGAGGTGACAGCAGCAGCAGCTTACCTTTGATAGTGTAGCTTTCCAAATAGCAAAAAATATTCAAACTCAGTTCATTTATTTCTGCTCTAGACATGCGAAAGTGTGTGTGTGTGCATGCATGCTTAATCATGTCCAACTCTTTGCCACCCCATGGACTGTAGCATGCCAGGCTTCTCTGTCCGTTCAGTACTTACTCTTTGGAAAGACTGGTGCTGAAGGTGAAGATCCAATACTTTGGCCACCTGATCTGAAGAGCTGACCCTGATGCTAGGAATGATTGAGGGAAAAAGAAGAGGGTGGCAGAAGATGAGATGGTTAGATAGCATCACTGACTCATTGGACATGAATTTGAGCAAACTTCAGGAGGGAGTGAAAGACAAGGAAACCTGGCGTGCTGCAGTCCATGGTGTTGCAACGAGTCAGATATGACTTGGCAACTGAACAACAGCAACAAACATATTTGTTTATTCAAGCACCTATGCAAACCTTTCAGATTATAGAAGCTTTATAGTGAGTTTTAATATCTGAGAAGTCCACCCTCCTTTCTCACTCATTCTTGTGATTTTTTGAGGGTGTTATGTTTGCTTGTTTGTTACCACAGATGATCTCTATAATCAACTGCTCTGATCCAGAGGGGAAAAACATAATTGATTTTACAATTCAGATCACGTTAAATTCATACATGGGCTTGTTGAGAATTCCTACTTTTTTGATGGTAAATCTTCCAGCCCAAGAACGTAGAGTGTCTTCCCGTTTGTTTCTCTATTTTTGTGTCTTTTCAGGAGTCTTTTACTGTTTTCCTCTTGTGTGTTTTAGATACTTCTTCACAAGATTTATTCTTGAAAGATGTATGTCTTCTCTTTTTCACTGTCGTTAAGTGTGATCTTTTATATCTTCCTATTTTTTTGATTATTTTACATACTGGGTATTTATTTATTTATTTGTTAAAAAAAATCACCACCTTTCTAAATCTTTTATTATCATGGTAGCTTTCTTTTTGATTCATTTGGGTTTTCCAGATGTGCAATCGTGAAGTTATTTTTTATATTAGCAATTCAGGAAAATGTTTGATATCTGAATGCCTGAGAAAGTTTGCCTCTTAGGAACCACTGAATGGTATCAGTGCACTTGCCATGCAATGTGCTGAGGAAAATATCTGCAAGGGAAGAAAATAGAGCTTTTTATGTGGTCAATTTTGTATCTCAAAGTTTTGAAGTTGCAGACGGCCTTGCAAAAACATGTAATTAATGGTCCCTGTCTCTCTTTCCTTTCTCTGAAGCTCTTCCTTCTCTGCTTCCTTGACTCCATTTTCTTGTATATTAGCTCTTTCCAGTGCATATCCTGACATCTTTCTACCTTTTAAGGTTCTTCTTGTAGCTACTCTTTACTCTGTGGTTTGTGTCTCCTTCTCATTTTATCAGTTTCTGTGGTCTTAATAATATTATAGAAAAACATTTCACAGACTCCCCTGGTGGTACAGTGGACAGGAATCTGCCTGCCAATGCAGGGGACACAGGTTCGATCCCCGGTCTGGGGAGATTCCACATGCTGCGGAGCAACTAGTCCATGTGTCACAACTATTGAGCCCACAGATTGCAACTCCTGGAATCCGAATGCCTAGAGCCTGTGCTCTGCAACAAAGGATGCCACCCCAATGAGAAACCTGCCCACCATAACTAGAGAGTAGGTCCCTCTCGCCGCAGCTAGAGAAAATCCAAGTACAGCAATGAAGACCCAGGGCAATCAAAAGTAAAGAAAGATGTTAATTAAAAAAAAAAAATCTCACCGTAAATGTTTACGATTTTGTTCTTCAAAGACTGAGTTTTGTGAAGCACACAGTACCTAGCTTAGTTCCTCCGGAGAGCCTGGATGATAAGAACACAGTAGTTCCTCAGTATCCAGGGCGGGTAGGAGAGGGTAGGGGAGGTGGTTTCAAGAGCCCCGAGGACACTGGCATTCCTGGATGCTCTAGTGCCTTGTGTAAAATGGTCCAGCGCAAAGAAGACAGTTGGCTCTCCATGTGCTTGGGTTTCACATCTGCAGATTCAATGATCCACTAAGGGATGACTCATGGTGAACATGTTGTTAGTGGGCTGCTCCTAAGTGCTGGACACTCACTCATTCGTTCAGCAAATAGTTATTGAGTTCTGGGCACCATTCAAAATGTTGCGGATAAAGTATATGACCTCAGCAAGTTTACCTTCTAGGTCGAAAGTAGAAAATAACTGAAAGAAATCACCAAGATATATAGGATCTGTCTTAGCTCTTCTCCCCCAGAAAGTCCAGGTTTAGGGCAGACTGGGAAGACTCCTCCTGTCCAGACTTTGGCTTTTACCTGGCTCGAAAGGGGAAGTCATTGGAGGGAGGTCTTGGGGCAGAGGAATAATGCAATCTGACTCACTTCCTCACCAGATCATGAGAGCCTTGCAAAGTCCACCATCCAGGTTCAAGAGATGGGACAATTTCTACATGTAAAACTGAATCACTTTGCTGCATACCTGAGTCATTGCAAATCAACTATATTTTGCTTTAAAAAAAATTTTTTTTTTTTAAAGAAATGGGGTTATTTCCCAATGATCACAGAGAGAGAAGGTGATGGGGCAGGATTTGCTCAGGTGTCTTGTTTTTAAGTCTTCACTTTATCTACTAGGGGTATTTCCTGCCCAATATACTAGTTGCGAAGTTTTTATTCTATATGTCTTTTTTCTGCCTCTTTTTAGGCCTACATTTCTGTCTGATGGAGGGTTAAGTTATGCTGGGTTTGTCTTCTGTCACTCATTCCAAAAATATTTATTCACTCCTTGCCGTGATTGTGGCACAGTAAACTGTACTATGGGCAATAAAAGATGGGGAAGACAAGGTCTCAAGTTTATAGACAGGCTATAAAAAGAAGAGATAATTTGTATTTAAATTATGTAAATTGAAAGATTTTTACTTTTTTTCAGGGAGGGGAGGGCTTAGTTGTTTCATTTGCTCACCTAAAAGAACATTGCTATGTCTCTTGAAAGAACTGCCTCGTCTAAGAACTGGAAACAGACAAAATATGGGATTCCCTCTTCAATTTTAGAGATCTTGACTTCCAGCCTGACTGTTCAGTTAGTGCATTAAACGACGACTGTCTCTCTCCCCAGCCTTAAGCCTGGCAAACCCAACTTGTGATCCGAAGATCCTGCTGTGCCTTTGCTATTTCTTGCCTCATTGCCAGGAATAAAGATTCAGCAGCAATTCCTGCTCAGCTGACAACCCTGCCAGTGACACCCGAGGCAAGTAAAACCCAGCTCAGCAGCTCTGCTGCCGCTGAGCCTTGTGGCTTAGAATTAGTCAAAGCCAGGTGGCTCCTGGGCTGCCTCCTCGTTCCACTCTCCTTGGGGTGGGGTCTGCGGTGGTTGGCAGAATGTTCAGCATCAGACTCTGCCCTCTCGCTTTGATTCGGGCGTGTGACAAGGCCAAATGACAAGCATTGAATCAAAGGACTTTTCTGTTTCCCACCGTATCAGTTACTTTCTGAAAGGGCTTTTTCTGATATCAGTTATTTTCAGTTATTTGCTTCCCTGGTTGCTCAGATGGTAAAGCGTCTGTCTGCAATGTGGGAGACCTGGGTTCGATCCCTGGGTTGGGAAGATCGCCTGGAGAAGGAAATGGCAACCCACTCCAGTACCCTTGCCTGAAAAATCCCATGGACGGAGGAGCCTGGTAGGCTACAGTCCATGGGGTCACAAAGAGTCAGACTCTACTGAGCGACTTCACTTTCCTTTCCTTTCCTCTCCTCAGTTATTTTCAGGACTTGAGTCCATCAGTCAAACCCTTGGGCTTCTTGCTAGAGACTCAGGGAAGCATTATGTTTTAGGAAAACCAGCTCTGGACACGGACTGAGAATTCAAGGATTTGGCAGCTACCTCTGTTGCCGTCCACCTATGGACTGGAGGAGAAAGGATTCATAAACTCATCCAATTTTCTAAACGGTCTGTATGAACTTTATTTGGGTCTTGCAGAGTCCTTCCCTGGTAGCTCAGCTGGGAAAGAATCCGCCTGCAATCCAGGAGACCCTGGTTCAATTCCTGGATTGGGAAGATCCCCTGGAGAAGGGCATAGCAACCCACTCTAGTATTCTTGCCTGGAGAATCCCCATGGACAGAGGAGCCTCGCGGGGTACAGTCCATGGCATTGCAAAGAGTCGGACATCCCTGAGAGACTAAGTGCAGAGCCCACAATAGGAAACCAACAGAGCTGTAGTAACTACAACTGGCCAGTGAAGCTTTTAAAATATCCCAGTTTAGAAAGCCTGTCCATGTTCTGTAGGGAGGCCTGGCGCACTGCAGTCCACAGAGTCGCAAAGAGTCGGACACGACTTAGCGACTCAACAACAGCCACTTTCTGTTGGACTTGCCTTCCTGCTCTGTGTAAATATGAACAATCTTTCTAGCTCTACTGATTAGAATAAATCCATGATTCATTCTGGAAATCAAGAACAACCTCCATCTTAGCTAACTTGATCTCAGATAATGCTAACTTGACATTTTGTTAAGCCAGTGGATTCCCTCACTGGGTTCTTATAGCTATTCTTTAATGCTCTATGGCTCTGGAACTGTTATCTTTTGCTTATTATAGTTTCATCTTACCTGGCGATGCCATCCATCCATTCACCCATCCTTCTATCCACCCATTCATTCAAAAAGTAAATGTTTATTTATTAAAAGCCTGTTATATGCCAGGTGCTGTGAAACCCAGCATCAGTCCTTCCACTTTGGGAGGCTGATGGTTCACGGGCTTCACATTTATGCCTTTTGTTTTTCTGAGTGCTTTTGCTGTGATAAATTTACAAAAGGGAACACTTCCAGAAAACTATGATTACTTTGGGTTCAATCCTTGGGTTGGGAAGATCCTCTGGAGAAGGAAAGGCAATCAGCTCCAGTAATGTTGCCAGGGAAAGCCCGTAGACAGAGGAGCCTGGAGGGCTGCAGTCCATGGGGTCGAAAAAAGTTGGATACATCTTAGTGACTAAATCACCACCACCATGGTTACTTTGCTGAACAAGCTTCCATACACTAAATCGTTCTTCAAGATTCAGTATTAGAAATCATTATGATGAGGAAGTCTTGATTTATTTGTACGGAAAAATTCACTTAGTAATGGAGCGTGCTCCCCACCTCGCATACAAAGAACTGAAAAGGTAGAAATGATTTGAAGGAAAATTACTGTTAATTTCTTTCTTTAAAAATAAGCTGTTTGGACAAGTTCCTTTGGGCCACGGAAATACACAATATTGGTGTCAGTTTCTGAAAGAAGACTCAGAATATGCCTGTTGTATAAGCTAGCTGAAAATTTCAACTGAGAATAAAGTATTTGAAACAGGCAGAATTTTACCTGCCAAATAGTTTTGTACTAATTATGAAAAAAATAAAATCCTTTTAAAGTCAGCAGTAATCAAATTTAAATATAGATCTACCAAAGAGTATACAAGCATAAAAATCTAGTTTTATCCCCAATTTATCACTTTACTTTGGCACTAAAAATGTATTTTTGCTGGGCTTCCCTGGTGGTCCAGTGGTTAAGAATCTGCGTGCGAATGCAGGGGACACGGGTTGGATCCTTAGCCTAGGGAGATCCCGCATGCTGGGGGGCAGCTAAGCCCATGTGCCACAACTACCAAAGCCCGAGCTCCTAGAGTCTGTGCTCCACACTAAGAGAAGTCACTGTAGTGAGAAGCCTGCACACAGCAACTGGAGAGCAGCCCCCGCTCCCTGCAGCTGGAGAAAGCCCGTGTGCCCCACAAAGACCCGCTGCAGCCTAACTGAGCAAACAAAATTTTTAAATGTATTTTTACTGTCAATTCCCATTTTGGTTAAATTTTTGTGCGTGTGCAAAATGTGTAATCAAATGAAAGTGATATTGTATTAATAGATCGTGGTACTAGAAGGACACTGAGGCTTGGAATAGAATTCAGTGGTTAGTCTGTTTACTTCAACATCTGTTCCAATGAGAAGAGCCCTGGTTCTGCCCCAAACTGTCAGGCACTTTCAGATTTGTTTGTTCCTATGTGTGCGATAGAAGAGAGAACAGAGCAGAACTAAGTGCAGGGAAAGGTAAAAATATCACATTTAACATCATACCATCTCTGAAATCAAGATGCTTCTGACATTTGACATGTCTTAGATTTGATGAAATGCAGTTACCAAGAGACTGGGATGTAGGAGTCTTTCATTTTGCTTTTATTTTTTTAACACCAAAATCATTTTGCATTTGGTACAGCCGATTGACAATCTTGTGATAGTTTTGGGTGAACACGAAAGGGACTTAGCCATCCATGTACATGCGTCCAGGAGTCTTCATGCTGGT
Organism: Neotragus pygmaeus; assembly: GCA_006410875.1. Classification (NCBI taxonomy): domain Eukaryota; kingdom Metazoa; phylum Chordata; class Mammalia; order Artiodactyla; family Bovidae; genus Neotragus; species Neotragus pygmaeus. The sequence goes on along the minus strand of SJYV01046845.1, from coordinate 14,929 downwards.
CTGTTGGTCTACTGCAGACACATCTGTTTCAGTTTGCAAAATCCACTGTCCCTGGTAGAATGCATGACACACACACAGCAGACTATCAAATACTTATTACTGAAGACACATAGTGAAGAAATAGAGCTGAGGAATACTGAATGGCCAGTAACTTTATGAAATAGTGTTGGCTAATTTAATCAGGGAAGATGAAGGGCCCCTTTCAAGATTAGATTATCTCACTCAAATATTTTTTATCCATGATGGCCTCTGCATTGAACAATGAGTCAAAGGTATCCATGAAAATGTTTCCAAGCTCTTTCAACTCTGAACATCTTGGAGGTACTGCTATTGAGCTTTCAGAGGATTCCCAGGGGTTATGACTCCTGAGAAGCTCACTGGTTCCCTAGACCACGGACAGTGAGAACATGCCTTGAATTCTCCCAAATCCAAAGATGGAGATGAGTCCCAGGTGTCTTCAGGTTGCTGCCCCCGAAAAATATTCTTTGAGTGCCTTCCATGGGTATGGGGGACACAGTGGCAGGCAACGCAGGTGAAGTATCTTGTCTGATGGGACGGACATTCTAGGCAACGGGCATACTGCACGTAAAAGCCTAAGTGCAGCGCCCAGGATTCTGTCCGTGCGCCGTTGAGAGTCAGTTTCCTTTCCTTCTGGGTAGAGTTCACCGGCTAGACAAAGCAGTGAGGCCCCGCAGCTTCCCATCCACACTCTCAGCTGGCTCTTCAATCCCCTGGCGTTGTCTTCTTGCAGCAAAACTTTTGCCTCGGTGCACTAGGAAAAACATGTCGTTGCTAAGAACGGGAGCACGGCTGCAAGGAGCAGTGGCAGACGCCCATGCGTATTAGAGTCTAAGAAAGTGTTCCCAATCCTTTAAGAAAACCATTACTTGGCTCACTGCAAGCTAATTGCATTTGTTCAGTCATTGTGAAAATGGATGCAGATGGGATGTGGAAGCTGAGAGATACCCCACTGTTAAATCAGAAATAAAGCCACAAGCTCAAGAGAGACTGTGGCCTGGGATATAAGGTTTTCACCAAGAAGTGGGAAATTGCTCAGTAAATTTCTCTTTTCTGCTTAAGTAACTCTTTTAATTAATTTTTACTGACCTATTCCTCTATTAACACAAAAGGTGTGAACGTAGAAACTTGAGGGCTTGCTGACAACACCTTCCAGAGTCACAAAGCTCTGAAAGCTTTGTTTTGTCTTTTCCAAGTCCGGAACAAAGTTTTGCTGCTTTGGGATCTGCAACTTTGATGATGAACTGCAATGAAAATAATGTTGTCTTATTTCTATGTTGGTGTGAACTTACTTTTTAAATAAAATGCCATGATGGGGCTCTTAATCCCAAAATGAGAATCAGATTGTAATGGGAAGAAGTATACAGGCTTATGAAAAAACTATGTCTCATCTATTTAAAGATGACAAATTAACACTCCCACATAGTTCTTCTATCACTTAAAGCTGTTCTTTCTATTGGTTTGATTAAATGATGCTTATTGTTCTCTTTTAACAAGTAATTAAACACAAAGTGTAGTGTCATTTAGTACCTGGCTTCCACGTGGCTGTTGTTATTGTTGTTTAAAGTCACTGAGTCATGTCCAACTCTTGCGACCCCAGCCTGCAAGACTCCTCTGTACATGGGATTTTCCAGGCAAGATGCTGAAGTGGGGAGCCGTCTCCTTTGCCAGGGGATCTTCCTGTGCCAGGGACTGAATCTGAGTCTCCTGCACTGGCAGGTGGATTCTTTACCACTGAGCCACCAGGGAAGCCCTTCCATGTGGTAGAAATTCTAATTGGTCTCAGAATTTGGGGAGAAATGTTAATCGTGATTATTAGGGGAGTAAAACCCTTCCGGAAAGCTGTTGTTCCCTAACCTTATCATCCGTATGGAAAGTAATGGGTAGCCTGAAGAAGCATGCCCAATAGAAGGCCTATATTATTGTCTGAAGTTGCCCAGTCTCTGGAACACACGAGCATGTGGACCCCATTAGAGTTGGACAGGGTTCTTAGTATGTAGCTGGGAAGATATAACAATGAGAGCCAGACATCTGGGAAGAGAACTCCCAGCCCAACCCACCAGCTGGCTGGTCAACCCGTTGGCTAGTCAACCATGTAGGTGAAAACAGCTTACTCAAGTTTACACAGTTAGAACAGCACCAGATTAAAGACCTGGGTCTCCCAAGCTGGCCCAGTGTGCTTCCACCCTTTTGGAGGAACATTATAGTCACTCCTCTTAAATATCCTGCAAAGCTAGTGATGAAAGAACCCTTGGAAGTCTTATGAAACACCTAGGTTTCTTTGCAGGACAGCTTTTAGGACTTATACATTCCATCTCCAGTGATTTGGTTTCTGGCTCCAAATGGAAACCAACGCAGATGCCAAGATTCTTACGTTAGGACTGGGGATAAATGGGTTCTCACAGCTTCCTTACGGTGCCAGGGCCTTCCATCAAGAAAAAAAAAAATCTCTTTTCTATGATCACATCGAATGATAAAGATGGGAGTACAGAGACTTCAGTGTGATGTTTTCACTTCCTTTGAACACATACCCAGAAGTGGGACTGCTGGATCATATGGCAGTTCTAGTTTTAATTTTGAGAGCAATGTGGATGGTCCTAGAAGATCTTGTGCTAGGTGAAATAAACCAGACAGAGAAGGACAACTACTGTACGATTTCACTTATGTGTGGAATGTAGAAATGCTGAACTCGTGAAAACAGAATTGAGTGGTGGCTACTAGGGGCTGGGGGATGAGAGAAATGGAGAGATGTTGGTCAAAAAGTGCAAATTTCTGCTTAGAAGATGAATAAGCTCTGAGGATCTCATGTACTGCCTTGTGTTTATGGATGGCAATACCCTACCACGTACTTGAAAGTTACTGAGACAGTAGATCTTAAAAGTTCTCATCACAGAAAAAAAAGAAACAGCAATTATGTGACATGACAGAGGTATTAGCCGATGCCATGATAGGGATCACATTGCAGTATCAATGTGATACTGTATCACATTGTATCAAATCAACACATTACACACCTGAAACTTACACAATGTTTTACGTCAATTACATTTCAAAAAAGTTGGGAAAATGGAAGGAAAAAAGGCTCTGTAACAATTCATAGTAGCAACTGAAAGTTTTAAGACAGAGGCTCCTGTGTCTGGAGTAATTGTCTTGGTTTGCCTAAAATTGAGGAATTTCTCAGGAAACTGGCACGTCTCAATGCCAAACTGGGAAAATTCTGGCCAGCCTGGAAGGAGATGCCCAGCATATCTGTGACAGAAAGGAAATGTATACCCTTCCTCGCTGATATACACACATGCACACACACACAGACTTCATAGATCTGAACTTGAAATATTAGCCATTTTATTAGCATCCTGGATACTCAGTCGGAAAAAAGATAAAAAGCCATGCCAGTAGTGCTTACTCAAACATGGTGAACATTCCTAAAAGCTGTCAGACTTTCTGTAAGAAGTGTGGCAAGCACCAGTGCCACAGAGCAGGCAGGGCAAGGCTTCTCTGTATGCCCAGGGAAAGCAGTGTGATGGCAAGAGGCGGCGTGTCTAGGGCCGACAGACTAAGGCAATTTTCCAGACAAGGGCTACAATTACCAAGAAGATTGTGCTGACTTGAATGCTTTGAGCCCAGCTGCAGGTCTCAGAGAATGCTGGCTATTGAGAGAGGCAAGCGTTTCAAACTGGGAAGAGGTGAGAATGATAGGATCAAGTGATCCAGTTCTCAGCTTTGCATCTTGTTTCCTCCCAAAGACAACAAAATCTTGAGATTGTGCTTTTTATAAAAAAGTTAAAAGAATGGTAAAGATATTTTGGCTAAAATCATATTCAGAGTTTGCAAATATATAACTGTCTGTTCTCTGTATTATCATGTGGAAAAGGATGATGGTTTTTGACCGCAGGCAACATACAGCACTAAAGTTTCTGAAAGTGAAAGCGAGACGCACAGTCATGTCTGACTCTTTGTGATCCCGTGGACTGTAGCCCGTCAGGCTCCATTGTCTATGGAATTCTCCAGGCAAGAGTACTGGAGAGGGTTGCCGTTTCCTTTTCCAGGGGATCTTCCCGACCCAGGGATCGAACCCCAGTCTTCTGCATTGCAAGCAGATTCTTTACCAACTGAGCTACTAGGGAAGCCCTGAAGTTTCTGAAGTGAAATGGAAGTCATACCATTATTTCTGCTTTTCAGAGTTTTAATGATTCAGTAAAGGGCAATGACAGATTCTCCAAGTCTCAGCACATCGAAAAAAATCTTTCTTCCTGAGTAGCAAAGCCCATCTGTTTTTATTTTTATTTTTATTTTTTTAATTTTTTTTTAATTTATTTATTTTTAAATTTAACTTTACAATACTCTATTGGGTTTGCCATACATCGACACGAATCCACCACAGGTGCACACAAGCTCCCAATCCCGAGTCCCCCTCCCACCTCCCACCCCACAACGTCTCTCTAGATCATCCCCGTACACCAGCCCCAAGCGTCCTACATTCTATATCAAACATAGACTGGTGATTCGTTTCTTACATAATAGTATATATTTTTCAACGCCATTCTCGCAGATCATCCCGCCCTCTCCTACTCCCTCTGAGGCCAAAAGTCCATTGTCTATGTCTGTGTCCTTTTGTTGTCTCACATACAGGGTCATCATTACTATCTTTCTAAATTCCAGCCCATCTGTTTTTAAACTGTGAGGGAGCTGCTGACACTTTATTAAGCTGCTGTGTTGCTTAAATTGCAGTTATTTAAAGTGACACTTCCCTCCACTCCTGCTTTCCAAAGTGCAGTAACCATAACTACTTCTTATTTGGGAAATTGCATGTGGCTGTTCCTCCTTGATTAATACACAGAGTCAATATTTTTGCTTTATTTTAAAGCATCACGGCATGTGGTTGTTTTCTTGGATATTCACTTTTTTTTCTTTCTTAATTTCCCCCGTCCTGTCCTGCTGTAAGAGTAGGTACACTGACTATTCTATTTCTAGCAGGAAGAAACCCCATGGGGGTTTTGTTTAAATATTTATTTACTTGGTTGCACTGGCTCTTGATTGTGGCACATGGGATTTTGTTTGTATCTTGCGGGATCTTTCACTGTGGCACACGGACCACGGCATGTGGATCCTACAGGGATCGAACCCACAAACTTTGCATTACAAGGTGAATTCTTAACCACTGGACCACCAGTTCCTAGTGTGGCTCAGTTCTGTCTGACTCCTTGAAGCCTGATGGACTGTAGCCTGCCAGGCTCCTCTGTTCATGGGGTTTCCCCAGGCAAGAATACTGGAGTGGGTTGCCATTTCCTCCACCAGGGGATCTTCTTGACCTAGGGATCAAAACCTCACCTCCTGCTTCTCCTGTATTGGCAGGCAGATTCTTTATAACTGAGCCACCTGGGAAGTCCACCGGACCACTAGGGGAAGTTTTGAAACCCATGTTTGAAGGAAATCTTTTTTATGCTGGTTATTTGAAAATTTCTGATCACAGCCCACAGCATCTGTGGACATATGTGTTGTTGCAAGGCTCAGAATAATACATAGCAAGGGAAACTGGATTTGATTTCTGGACTTTTTAACGAAGAATACTCCTTCCTGAAATTTCAGCTCCTTTCCCCTCCTTTTTTTCCTAACTTCCTGGTTTTCCTGCAGACCAGTCTACCTCGATCTGGGCTGTCACTTGAATCCTCTTCTTCCCTCCCTATGGAGACAAACAACTCACACACAGTGCTTTAAGTGAGAGGTGCTTTAAATGTCATGATGGGTTTGAGCTTCTGAATCTCAAAGGAATATCTGTTAGGAACATTTTCCAAGGAATTATCGGATTCTAGACTTGGAGTCTCAGTTTGGTGTTCTCGGTATATTCATGTGTTTTTATTTTACATATTTTCTGGGTTGACTTCTAGCCACTATATTCAGAAGAAAAAAAAAAGAGAGAAAGAGAGAGATAAGTACAGTGGAGTGGCTTGAGAAGATCAGAGAGCTTTCTCTGCATCTCTGAACGTTTGAAGACTTTGCTTCTCTCTCTTTCTTGAGCTTTATTATTCTTTTTTCATTTATCTACTAGTCAAAACCCCATTCACTGTGCTGGTTGGGGGGATTTTAACCAAAGTGGTGATTAGGGATGGTAAAGATAAGAGGATGAACAGGAAGGATGTGAAGGCAGAACTCTGGGAATCTGGGCATGTGAAAGAGGAGACTGGGGGGCTGGGACAGAACCCAGGAAATCCCATGGTGCTGGGGACACAGATATCCAAGAGAAGGAAATTCTTGTTGCACAGAGTTAAATTCCCTGAGTATGTTTGGGGTGTTAGAGTGCATTTGAGCTAGGTATTAGAATTCAGTAGTACAAGAGAGCAGGCAAGACTGTCACCTGGAGAAACCAGGGGTCAGCAAAGTGAAAAGCCTCCGGAGTAACACAGCTTGTCGAGCTGAAAAGGAACACAACCCGAAAGTTGAGAATTGTGTTTTATTTGGCAGACACAGCTGAGGATCTAAGACAGAGACACAGCATCTCAGACAGCTCTGAGGGACTGCTCTGGAACAGGCAAGGGGCAGGGGCAGGATATGCAGGAGTTTTTGCAGCCAAGGTCAGGAAGTTGGAATGTCAAAGGATTACTGCTGAAGAAAATCACACATTTCTAGTTTAGAAATTTAGTGCTTTTCTATGTATGGGAAGATGCAAGAGTCTGGGCCCACTGAGATCATTCCTTTGATCGACATCTCAGTTACCTGGGGTCAGTATTTTGCTTTCTCATCCTGAGTCTTCTCAGGGTGCACCTTTTGGGGTGGATGCAGATGTTGACTGCTAGATGCTGGGCATCCTGTTTTCATCCTGAGTTCCCTCTGGGCCCCCCACTGGGGAGGTTGTGGCATGGTGGCTTGATGATGACCGATGACCAGATAGAGTAGCCCCTGCTTCATACTAGATTCCAACTCCCAGACACAATCGTTTTCAACTCTTTTGCTAGTTTCTTCTGATATTGCCCTCTGGGCCCCTGGGTGGTTCAGATGGTAAAGAAACTGCCTGTAATGCATGAGACCCAGGTTCGATCCCTGGGTTAGGAAGATCCCCTGCAGAAGGGAAGGGCTACCCACTCTGGTGTTCTTGCCTGGAGAATTCCATGGACAGAAGAACCTGGCAGCTACACTCCATGGGTTCACAAAGACTCAGACACGACTGAACAACTAACACTTTCACTTTGAGGCTTCCCAGGTGGTGCTAATGCTAAAGAATCTGCCTGCCAATGCAGGAGATGCAAGAGACACAGGTTCCATCCCTGGGTAGAGAGGATCCCCTGGAGGAGGAAATGGTAACCCACTTCAGTGTTCTTGCCTGGAGAACTCTATAGGCCAAGGAGTCTACAGTCAGTGGGGACCTCGAAGAGATGGACCTAACTGAGCAACTAACACTTACTTACTCATTACTACAATAAGCTGATGCTGTTACTGATTTTTCAGATTGGATATCATCTGATTTTTTACTACAGAAAAGGAATTAGCTCTTATTTATGCTTCTTGGTTAGCACTCACCTTCCTTCCATTATCTTTCCACCTCATCATGCAAATTTTTCTTTCTACTATCATATTTTTTTTCCAAGAGATGATTTTTGTGCTTCAGTTGTTCCTTTTTTAATTATCGCCTATTCTTGTTTAATGTATGTGCTGTCTTATAACTCTGGAGATATAATTTCTTTTTTTCTTGCTTCTGTTTCTTCTGATGATAAGTATTGTTTCTGTCTCCTCAGAGCCTCTTTTCTCTTTTCTGTTCTGTTTTTACTTCCTTTTTTCCCCTTTTCTTTTTGGTATGCAGAGCTTCTAATCAACTTTTTAATTCTCACTCATAATATGAACCTAACCAAAAATTAGCAGGTTTTGAAGTAAAGCATTTTATATAAAAAATAGTAGATGTTTTCTTTGGAGCTGCTTGGTCTCCTAAAGGGGACATCAGGCACTTGCCTGTCCGAAGGGTAGACATTTGCTAACAATATTTTCAAACCCAGATGCTGGAAGGGGCCCGGGTTCATCTTGTAGTTTCCAGAACTTGGCTGGCTTTCTCAGTTTTTAGCATGATCCTTGTCCAAGGTGGAGCTGGGTTTTGCTGATTTCAGAGTCTGTTTAGTTCAGCTTCTCCACAGAGTTTTCTGCTAGGGAATGAGAGAGGAACTGCTCCCAACCTTTGCTCATGCAGCCAGTTCTGTTAGGTTCTACATGCTCACCTGCTCTCAGAGGTACCAGATCTTTGCGGCATGAATTTGCCTGCTTAGGATTTTGCCATTGTTAGCTTAGATTTTAGCTTTCTCTGGACTAAATGGTAACTGCTAACATTTTATTACTGCACCCCTCTCTCATTCCATCTGTCCTTTGGATTTCTGCCTTCTTTTTTTTTTTTTTTTAACCACTATTACTTTAGAGGAATCTTCAGGAAGGAGGGTGATAAATGCTTATGTCAAAAATGTTGTTTAATGAGAAACTCTCTTTAAGAAATATCTCTCTTTGTCAGCTGATTCACTTTGCTGTACATCTGAAACCAATACATCATTGCAAGTTAACACTTCTCCAGTAAAAGTGCTTAAAAATAATAAAATTAAATAAGGGTAAAAAAATACATTTTGTCTCTCTCTGTGCCACACTCTGGATAATTTGTTTAGCTCTTGAGCTTTCAGTTTGCTAATTCTCATTTCCTTTTCTAATCTGCTATTTAACCTGACCACTGAGTGTTTTATTTCAATGGATGTATTTTTCTCCTCTAGATGTCCTGTTTTAACTGTTGGAGAAATGTGCCTCTCCCTGCCTTCAATGTTTTCTTGTTCTTTCATTGTGATTATTTTCTTTGATCTTTCTGTTATTCTTTTAAACAGATGTACTTGTAATTTTTTCAAGATTTTTCTAACCTCCCAAGCCCATGGCCAGCTGCTTCTGTTTTCTTTCGTTTTCTCTTCTGTTTTTGTGATTGTTGAATCCTGTGAACCGTATGGTGAACTGTTTCCTCTTCTGTTTTTTAATTTTGGGTAATGAGCTCATTTTTAGTGTAGATTTCTTTCTTTCTGTGGGAAGCCCATGTGCCCTGAGTTACAGCAGGGTCCCTACAGAGGGTTTTTGCATCTGCTTCTGCTGGGAACCACAGGGGTTTCACAAGTGATTGCCGGGGATTTTTGTTGTTGTTATTTGTTGAGATTTCCATTTGAATTATTTGGATGGTATAAATTCAGACTTCACATCTACACTGTGTTCAAAGTTAGTGCTTTGATTTCTCACTGGAGATGTTAAAATTGTTTTTTACCAAGATCCCCAGGAAGAGAGAAGCCTTCTTGCCACTTTCTGGGGTCAGTGGGAAGGTAATCCTTCTTGCAGTTTGTCCTGGTTATTAGTTATAAGCTGTCAGCTTTGACCCCTTCTCCTTCTAGACTCCATTTTTGGATGGGTTGGGATTCTGCAAATCACATTTCCCTTTTGCCATCTTCCTCTCTTTCAGCTTTTGCCAACGAAGGGCTCAGAATGGGAGCGGGAGACTGAGGGAGAGGGAAGAGACTTCTTGTTTGCTCACTGCTCTGGAAGCGTCACCTTGGCGACGGTTCATCATCCCAGTGATGACAGTGGTTCTAGCTTCTTCTCGCACCAGCCGTGTCAGCCTCACCCCTAGAGACACCAGTACCAGCTGGGCTGCACTTCTTGGAGCTCTGAATCTTAGGTCTGCAAAGTCCCACCTCCAAAGTTCTACGTCCTAATAACCCCACTCCTGGGCAAGAACACATGGGTCCAGATCAATAACCATGTGTTCAGCAGCTTCTAAGATGGCACCTAATTATCTCTGTTTCCTAGTTTTCATGCTCTTTTATAATTCCCACACCTTGAGCACAAGCTGGACCTAATAAACAGAATGTAGCAAAAATGGTGGGATGTCGCTTCTGTATTGGTTATGGAAAGATGCCGGTTTTCATCTTTCCTAACCTCTCTCATTGTTTTGCTTGCTATTTCTGATGGAAGCTTGTTGCCATAGGGATACCCAGTGGTTAGGATCTGAGAGAGGCCTCCAGCCAGTATCCAAAAATGAACTGAGGCCTTCAGGCCAACATTTTGTGTTGTTATTCAGTTGCTAAGTCGTATTTGACTCTGTGCCATCCCATGGACTGCAGCATGCCAGGCTTTCTTGTCTTTCACCATCACCCGGAGTTTGCTCAAACTCATGTCCATTGATTTGGTAATGTCAACCAATCGTCTCATCCTCTGTCATCCCCTTCTCCTCCTGCCTTCAGTCTTTCCCAGCATCAAGGTCTTTTCTAACAAGTCAGCTCTTCGCATCAGGTGGCCAAAGTATTGGTGCTTCAGCTTCAGCATCAGGCCTTCAATGAGCACCCAGGACTGATTTCCTTTAGGATGGACTGGTTGGGTCTCCTTGCAGTCCAAGGGACTCTTAAGAGTCCTTCAGCACCACAATTCGAAAGCATCAATTCTTCAGCCTTCTTTATGGTCCAACTCTCACGTCTGTACATGACTACTGGAAAATTCATAGCTTTGGCTATATGGACCTTTGTCACCAAAGTGATATCTCTGCTTTTTAATACACTAGTTTTGTCATAGCTTAAAATATACTTTCTTTTTGGAAGGAAAAACAGCTCGTGAGGAAGGGAATATTGCAAATAGCCACATGAGTGAGCTTGGAAGCAAACCCACTCCCTGCTGATACCCCCATTTCAGCCTGTTGAGGGACCTTGAGTCAGAGGGCTCAGCTAGGCCTCATCTAGCTGCCTAACCTACAGAAACTGTTAAATAATAAATATTTACTGCTTTAAACTGGAGGCTTTGAAGTAATTTGTTACACAGCCATAGACAACTAGTCCACTTCCAGTGATGGAATGACTTCTTGATGGAGGTGGAAGGTCTCCAAAGGTGCTAGGTTGATGTAGCGCTAGCAATTCCAGCTACTTCTAGCTCTCGAGGGTCTAAGACCCTACCATCTCCCTCCACAGGCATTAAAACCCCAGCTGGTAAGATCTTTATCCAAATCTGATCATCTCTCTGGGTGAGCTTCCTATTAGTTTCTAGCAGCACCAGAAAATATCCCTTACATTTGAACTTCATTATGGACTTTTACAACATCTTATAATATTTACCAAGGATTTCTCTGTGTTTGAAGAAGAAATGGACATCTCCAGTTCTTGGTCTTCCCAGGTGGCTCAGTAGTAAAGGATCCTCCTGCTAATGCTGGAGGTGCAGCCGATGTGGGTTTGATCCCTTGCAGAAGAAAATGGCTATCCACCCTAGTATTCTTGCTGGGGAAATCCCATGGAAAGAGGAGCCTGGCAGCCTATAGTCCATGGGGTTGCAAAGAGTTGGACATGACTGAGCAACTGAGCCTGTAGTGCTCTCCAGTGTCAGAAGCTGAAGGTCAAGCAGACGACTCTGGATATTTGTACATAAAATCGGGAAGTCTCTGGGTTTTAATTCTCAATATTTAAACAGATTGATCTTTACCAGTTGTTAAAACACAAAGTCTGGTTCATAATATGAATGCTCTCCCAGGATGAATGCCATTAGGGCAATCTGGTAGCTTAATCGCTTCCTCCCTGATGACTTATGACTTGGAACAGCTAGGAAAGTAGGGTAACAAAACAAATACTTGAAGGCCAAGGATAAAAAATGTTAATAATTAGTAACAGCTAGAAGCAAAGTTAATTCTCAGTGGGCCCATNTGATGACTTATGACTTGGAACAGCTAGGAAAGTAGGGTAACAAAACAAATACTTGAAGGCCAAGGATAAAAAATGTTAATAATTAGTAACAGCTAGAAGCAAAGTTAATTCTCAGTGGGCCCATAATGCCAGCTATTTAATGCAAATTAACAAATGGCATTTTAATGTAAAGGACTTGAAAGCTAATATTGTAATTTCCCGAGTAAGATCAATAATGCAACAAACGGTAATATTTTGGAGGAAGGAACTGAGAACTAGAGCGATGACTTTATTTCAGAGATAAGTGAAATCCTGTGTGGAGTTTGTATTTGGGGATCCCAAATTAGGACCAATTAGACTTAAGTGCCATGTACACTGGAAGGAAGAGCTCCTAAAAATGAAAAGTGCAGGCAATAGCTGATCACAGAGTGATGTGATGAAACCGGTCTTGTGCTGCATGCTAACTCACTTCAGTTGTGTCTGACTCTCTGCTGCCCCATGGACTGTAGCCCGCCAGGCTCCTCCGTCTGTGGGATCCTCCAGGCAGGAAGACTGGAGTGGGTTGCCATGCCCTCCTCAGGGCATCTTCCTGACCCGAGACTGAACTCATGTCTCTTGCATCTCCTGCATTGGCAGGCGGAGTCTTTACCACTAATGAAAATGAAGCAATCTTTCATTTCCTTGAAAGATTATGAGAGATAATTCTGAATTAAAAGGATGTTGTTTTGAGAATTCCGTAGTGGTCCAGGGGTTGGGACTTGGCTCTTTCACTGCAGTGACCTCGAGTTCAACCCCAGGTCAGAAACCTAGATTCTGCATGTGGTAACTAAGGCTCGCTGCAGTGAAAATAAGTAAAATAAATATTAAGAAGAAATCACCGACTCAGTGGGCATCAGTTTGAGCAAACTCCAGAACACAGTGAGGGACAGGGAAGCCTGGTGTGCTGCATTCCATGGGGTCACAAAGAGTCAGACATGACTTAGCGACTGAACAACAAAGAAGAAATCACTGACTGGGGAGCTAAATTCCTGTTAGCCGTGAGACACAGACAAAAGAACATTTTTTTAAAAAGTAAAATATAAATAAAAGGATAGAAGTTTAATAAATGAATAGTGAAACAACATTCCAATTTCTGATACCAGGTTGCTCTGGATGAAGCATTTCGACTTGAATTATAAAAACAATATGGCCAAGAGAGACATTATTTTTAATGCCTGGTTTGTACAAGATGCTGAAAGAAATCACTCAAAGCTGAAAACGTCCATGTGTATAGTATCTTGCAGTAGACAAATATTTCCCACACTTTCTCTTATTTGATCCATTAAGCAAGCTTGTATGGTAGGCATTCTTAGCTTCATGCAACAGATGAGGGAATTGAGAAATTATGATTTTCCCGGGGCCATGCAATTTGCAAATGCAGACTTTCTTCCTGTATCTCAAGTTCCCACCCACACTCAGCTCCTTCAGATGTGTCTGCATGTTTGGGTCTGTAATGCCTGGCAAAGCCAAATGAACAGTCTCTGTTACCATTCTTTGGTGCTCTGTTGTTTTGTGGTTTTTGTATTTTACTGAAGTATAGTCGATTTGCAGTGTTGCATCAGTTTCAGGTGTACAGCAAAGTGATTCAGTTAGTACTTCTGAATCGGCAATCTGTTAATATAGCAGACAATATCTTTTATAAGAAATACAACATTCTCTCATTCCAAATTATCTGATTTGGAATTGGCACTGCCGTGGATGAATAAATGTAGCTTGTGTGTAAGTACAGAACACTTATCAGCAAGTAGAGCGTTTCCCTCAATTAATGGAGAAGGACATAGGCCATAAGGTAGTTCTAATCATGGTTAAATATTCATTGAGCAGTTTGTGCCTAGAAGCCATGGTGTAAATGATAAAGTGCTATTTCAGGGACAGGTATTAGTGATCGTCACATAAAGTCCTCTCCTCTCAATCTACCTCCTTCTTTCCTAAATGCTTCTTCTGCAGAGTAACAAACGAGTTGGGTCATTACCATTCTCACTAAACCCCCTGTCTGTTTTTCCCCTTTCTTTATTATCCAGCCTCTTGACTTAGCAGAATTCTTTTTTTTGCTTAAGCCACAATACCCCCACCACCTCCTGAGAATAAAGTTGCTCTCCATCGGCTACACATAAAATGGGAGAAGTGCTTATCAGGGAAAGTGTCTGGTGATCTGAGAGCACAGGCTTTCATGGTTCAGTCACTCAGTCGTGTCCGACTCTGTGATCCCATGGTCTGCAGCACACCAGGCTTCCCTGTCCTTCACTGTCTTCCGGAGTTTGCTCAAACGTATGTCCCTTGAATTGGTGATGCCATCCCACCATCTCCTCCTCTGCTGCCCTCTTCTCCTTTTGCTTTCAATCCTTCCCAGCATCAGGGTCTTTTCCAGTGAGTTGGCGCTTTCCATCAGAGAGCACAGAAGAGGAGCATTAAAGCGGCTCTGGGTAGGAAGCAGGGGTGTGACTCGAGGGGGCTTGTGGGGAAAGAGGGCATCAGGGAAGATGTTTCCAGGTGGCATGATCTTTAGACCAAGAATCATAAGGGTGTGTGTGTGGGGGGGAGGTGTTGTGGCCATTGTAGCCAGCTGGCGACAGAGAGCTGTATTTAGGACCCTCAAGATGAAGCAGGCAGTGAATCTCCCCACTGGCTGCAAGTTGGAATGCCGTGGTGTAGCAGTGAGGCTGGGTTCCAAGTAACCACGCAACCACAGTGGTGCTCGGCACTTCGACTTTGCTGTCTCTCATCTGAGGCAGTTAGAGAAACAAGTCTGTGAGATGTGATTTAGTAAAACGAATCATCTTCTTGGGTTTCCCAGGTGGCTCAGCCATAAAGAATCTGACAGCAATACAGTAGCTGCAGGAGACGCAGGTTTAATCCCTGGATGGGGAAGATCCCCTGGAGTAGATCAGGGAAGTCCACTCCAGCATTCTTGCCTGGAGCATCTCATGGGCAGAGAAGCCTGGTGGGCTACAGTCCAAAGGGTTGCAAAGAATCGGATACGACTGAAGTGACTTAGCACACATGCACACAATCATCTTTGCCAGGGTCCAGCCCTGGTGGATCCAGGGTATTTTGAAGGTGAGACGGAATCAGCATCCTAGGAAAAAACTTATTTAATTACAGATATAAAGAGAGATCAGAAACAGATAGTGAGGTAGGAAATATTAGTAGAGAAAAAGATGCTGAATAACTTGGTTTACGTGGGATACCAATAAAACTCCAAGACAAGGAATTTGCAC
>SJYV01046836.1:0-17248 GCA_006410875.1 Neotragus pygmaeus | reverse complement strand
AATGGGCATGAGTTTGAGCAAACTCTGGGAGATAGTGAAGGACAGGGAAGCCTGGTGTGCTGTAGTCCACGAGGTTGCAAAGAGTCGGACACAACTGAGCGGCTGAACAACTTTTTTGCCATTTGTGGGCGGGGACCTCAGGACTTGGAAGCAGGGTTTCCGTATCAGCACAACTATTGAAATGACTCCTCCAAGATTCATCCCTTCCTCCAAGAAGGGATGAAATTCAGGAAGCACGGCANACTGAGCGGCTGAACAACTTTTTTGCCATTTGTGGGCGGGGACCTCAGGACTTGGAAGCAGGGTTTCCGTATCAGCACAACTATTGAAATGACTCCTCCAAGATTCATCCCTTCCTCCAAGAAGGGATGAAATTCAGGAAGCACGGCAGCCACTACAGTTTCCTCCCTTCATAGGCCAGATGATGGAAGCCACAGCTTCCTTCTTCCCTAAGGGAAGGGACCTTGGGACTGCCAACCCCGGAGTACATAGACTTTCCTGAGCCCCAGACTCCTGAGTTTCCGGTGAGGGAGCTGTGAAATTCTGGGATCCTATTCAGAGCTTTTGCAATGTGCTCAGAGATGATATTAAATGTTTTATATCATGTTGGCCACGATACAGCCACACTTACCTCTGAGCCTAAAACAGCTCAGAATTTCATTAGGACCTTCCCTCACTTCCTGNACAGGCAGATTCTTTACCACTGAGCTACCAGGGAAGTCCTATTGGATGGCTACTCTAAGGCTTATTTAACTGGAATCCTCTTGTTGGATACTCGTTTCTTTACAATCTCAGGAGACGCTGATGATACTCTTTAGTTAATCCTGTTGCTCACTCAGATTTAAGAACCTCTTGCACATTGTGTAATGCTAACATCTTCACTTGCCTTTATGAGTTTCCCATAATCCCTTCATCTCCATGATCTCCCCTTCAATGGCTGACTCTTACAGCCCTCAAGCCTCACAATAGATGTTACCTCTAAGACCTCACTTTTCTCATCTTTACAATAGGGGCAATGTAGTTCCCACTGTTGGTGGTGGCTGGGAGGACTAACTGGGTGCATGTCAGCTGAAATCCTAGGACAGGTCCTTCAGGCAATAAGAACTGGGTAGGAGCTAACCATTTCCCCCTTGCTATTTGTATTAAGGAAATGTCCCATGTCTAGAATGCAGAAGGGCTGGACATCATTACTCTCCATTCCCTGGAGGTACTGAGATAACTGTGATCCTCTTGGGAAATAATAAGTTGACCTGAATGAACTGGAGAGGAGGTGGGTGAACTGATCTCTCCTACTCAGAGGATGAGATTGTTGGATGGCATCATCAAATCAATGGGCATGAGTTTGAGCAAACTCTGGGAGATAGTGAAGGACAGGGAAGCCTGGTGTGCTGTAGTCCACGAGGTTGCAAAGAGTCGGACACAACTGAGCGGCTGAACAACTTTTTTGCCATTTGTGGGCGGGGACCTCAGGACTTGGAAGCAGGGTTTCCGTATCAGCACAACTATTGAAATGACTCCTCCAAGATTCATCCCTTCCTCCAAGAAGGGATGAAATTCAGGAAGCACGGCAGCCACTACAGTTTCCTCCCTTCATAGGCCAGATGATGGAAGCCACAGCTTCCTTCTTCCCTAAGGGAAGGGACCTTGGGACTGCCAACCCCGGAGTACATAGACTTTCCTGAGCCCCAGACTCCTGAGTTTCCGGTGAGGGAGCTGTGAAATTCTGGGATCCTATTCAGAGCTTTTGCAATGTGCTCAGAGATGATATTAAATGTTTTATATCATGTTGGCCACGATACAGCCACACTTACCTCTGAGCCTAAAACAGCTCAGAATTTCATTAGGACCTTCCCTCACTTCCTGATGCTCCCTGCTCATCAACTCTCTTTACAAATTAGGAAAGAAGCTGTCTTATAATTTCCGAAACACTGGAGGTGTGTATTTCCCATCACTTTCTCACCAATGTGTGTCTTCCATATATACATGTTCTTTAGGAAATCAGATATTGCACATTTTGTATTAAAACGAAGAGTCTCCTAAAACACATGGTGATTCTTTGACCATTCTACATTCTGCAAGATATAAACACCAAGCCCAGGTACCTAGATGCTATAAAATACCCATTTGATGTAACTTTTATTTGCATCAAAAGCTGCTATCTCAAAACACAGAACTGAATCCCATGGCAAAATGTGCTTTGCTTTGCTTTCATCAGATAAGTGTGAATCCTGTAGCCTCCCTCCAACCCCTAGTTCTAGGGAGAGGGTTTATTGCCTTGAGACTGTCTCCCTTCTGGGGAGATTCAGGGTGTCAGTCAGCTCACAGGGAAGAGAGGACTCTCCTTCTGTTTCCAAGTTTCACTCTCTCTCCCACCCAGCGGGGTGGGAGCACTCAGCTAAGCAGGCCAACAACAACCAATGTTATTCTATACAAGGGTGGCCAGCCTCTATGCTGGGTGATGGAGACACAAAGATGAGAAGGACCCAGGCCCCACCCAGGAGCTCGTAGACATGTGGGGGAGACAGACAGGAACACAGTCTGAGCAAATAAAGGACTGTCTTATGGGGGAAAAGTTAAAATGACTGAGAGAAGAAAACTTCCGAGGAGTCTGGTGACAAGACTGTAGTGTGATGAAGTCAGAGCTGCCTAGACAGACAAGAAAGGAAAGATTAAAGAAACAGTGTGTTCGAAGGCATAGAGAGGTGGGTTTAGTGAAAACAAGTTCAGGATCTCTGGACCATAGGATGCTATCGAGGGTGATGGTGGAGGCGGTATCTCATCTTTTATCAACTGGTCCCTCCTCAATGGAAGATTATGAAGGCACATCACCACCCAGCTGGCCAGGTCAGGACCATCCCTGGCTTCTCACATCTGCATGGGACCTCTGAGGACTGTAGCTACATCTCCTTCAATTGTACTTTATTGGTATGGTTCTTGGCTAGTCCCTCCACTCTCACGTTAGGAAAAGGCAGACTCTGCTTTGTTTTATTTGCCTTTAGCTTCTTCACTCCACTTTCCCAATCACAGTGAGTTCTCTAAAATAGGACCTTCAGTGCATCCTAAACGCCAACAGCAATGTATCCAAAAGTGTGCTTTTGCATCAGAATCAAAAGGGGGTGAAGGATTCTTCAGTAAAAAGTGTTTTCTTGGGACTTCTCTGGTGGTTCATTGGTCCCTGGTCAGGAAGCTGAAATCCCACATGCCACACAGCACAGCCAAAATAATAATAATAGCAATAATAATAAGCATTTTCTTTACCCTAACTGTAGACCTACAGACCCAGAATGTGGAGATGAGGCTTTGTGTTTGCATTAAAGGCACACACGCACAAGGACACACTGATTGAGCTGAGTGATTGATTTTTTTTTCATTCCAAGAAATGCCGTGTTTATCATATTATATACAACCATATAGTTATGAGGACTTTTTAAAAATATACTGGCAGCACAGAATACTCTATACTCTGGTCTTCATCTTGCCTTTGGTACCTAGTCATCCATCTTTGAGACTATTTTCATCAGTGTATAAAATTTGTCCCATGTTGAAAACTGTAGTGTATTTCATTTTATGGCTATAAAAATATATTTGGACAATAGCCTTTTGATGGTCTTTGACTTGTTTCTAACCCTGTGAAGACAGCATTTTTAGCAAACTTCCTAGGCAGTTCTATGCCTACTGCATACTGTATAAAGTCCAAATTCTTAGCTTGGCTTTTCCATCACTATGGACCAGTATTAGCCAGTCAGAGTACTGCATCCCTCTCCATTTACCTGATTGGCCTAGAGATGGGCATATGATCCAACTGCCTCTCCAGGAAAAGATAATCTGATTGGCACATTTCAAGTCAAGTGTTCACCTCTGGGCCAGTCAACTGTGATCAGGAAGTTTTGTTTGCTTGATAAGCACAGGGATGCCAGCGAGCTCTTTCCTATGGATGCTGGGAATGGAAAATCTCTCAATGAAAGGCAGTTTCTTCCAAGCTGAGCTGACCTCCCTTAAAAATGCATTGATGAGGTCCGTTCTGCATGGTCTTGAAACTTTATGTCAGGTTGTTACAATTGAAAAAGTCTTCAGAAACTGTCCCCAATCCCGTAATTTAGCAAATGAGAAAAGGAAGGCCTAGAGCAAGGAAGGGACTTGCATGATGCCTGGTGGCGAGTTAACAGCCATGTGGTACTGAGAACCAGGTCTCCTGACTCCAGGCAGGGCTCCTTCCTTTACCCCCAGGCTTCCTCTGTCTCCCTTAATTTTCTGGTTTCCTAAAAGGGAGGCAAAGGAGGGAGCATTAACTTGAAACATAAGGAGAGTGCCTCTGCCTTCAATCCATTATCGAGGGAGGCAGCTCTGCTGGACCCGACTGAATGATACTGTGCTCTTCCTGGCCTCGGCCTTGGCTTGCTGGCGGGTGCTCCGTCATCCGGAGCCTGGTTCCCAGATGTTTTCTTCGCAGATTCTGCCCACTCTGATGCACTGGCGCCATGTCATCCCTGTGTACCTGCCAAAATGCTTTTATAAAAACCATTAAAAGATGCCTTTCCTAAGGAGAGTGGTTAGGATGTGAATTCCTGCAGGTTAACCTGCCTGAGATAGAGGTGTGACCACAAGTGGGAACCTCATATGAAAACCTGTGAAGGGGCAGTCATCAAAGGGAGCTTCAGTCTACCCCGCCTTGCCCTGTAGAGCCTGTCCTTAACAAACCATCGCCACCGCTGTGACCACAACCACCCCAACAGCAACTGCAGCAATGGGGGGAAAGATCGTTGTGCGGAAAGAGGCGTATCTATCTAAGCCTGCCTGGGTGTTTCCTGACTAAGTGTTCTGGAATGATGCTATTCAGTGGTGTCTTTGGTGCTCAAAGAACATGATGGGAGGGGTCAATAATCTTGCTTCCTCCAGAGTCATCTGTGGTCTGCCCCAGAATCAGCATAGAAACAAAAAAGGACATTGCTGTCTTTTTCATGGAAAAAATAGATTAAATGTCTAGGGTGAGAAGTATAACTGGTTTGAATATAAGGAAAAGTTCAGATAATGCATCTTGGCTATATCTGTGCTAAATCTGAAACATATGAGTATAAATAATGCTTCTTCTTTGTTGAGAATAATGATGATTATTTTCTTATCGAATCTGTAACACTTATTTTATTATTGCTTTCCTGTACATCTTCATAATAAATGCCCTTCTGCTAAGGTGACCTGAGGGTGTCTCAGGTCAAACCTTTAATTAGTCAAAACAACACATTTTCTTCCAGGAACCTGACTTGGAATGGTCACTCTCTCTCATTAATGTGCTGATTATGTTTAACAACTGGCTTAAAAAAAATCCTTTAATCTGGAGTGTTGGCTGATTTCCCTGGTGTAAATACTGCCATCTTGGCCAATTGTAAGCTGCCCAAGTGATGTCACTGAGCTGGGAGTTGGGAAGACATGGGCAGTGACACAGCCTTAGATACAATAAACATGCCGTTAGTCTCTCAGGCATGTCCTACTCTGTGACCCCATGGACTGGAGCCCACCAGGCTCCTCTGTCCATGGGATTTCCCAGGCAAGAATACTGGAGTGGGTTGCCATTTCCTTCTCCAGGGGGTCTTCTGGACCCAAAGGCAGAGATAATAGTAAAATACAGTAGAGTATTTAGAAAGTACGAAGTCCGCAGTATATATTACCTTTGTCTTTCATATCATGTATTTAAATGTAAATTTATGTTATTTAATTTTTGATAATATCTGTGTTTAACAACTTGATTATGCACTTTCTGAGAATTTCACCTCTGGCTCATGAGCCAGTGTGAGCTGGGTCACAGTGAATTCAGTAACCTCATTTGTGAAGTGAGGGTCGTTTTGGTGACTGCCATGTGGAGTGAGTGGGTGATGAGACGAGGTACATAGAACTTTGGAAGGGAGCCGGGTCTTAAAAAACAGGCTCAGTAAATCACAGCAGCTGTGGCCACTATCCTCCTTTTCAGATGCAATCACACAGCTCCCTGTAGCCACACCACAGCATTGCAGTTTGGTTTCTTGATCTGAGGTTGGGGCTCTTTCCCTGGCAGCATTTCTGGGGGCTTCTGAAGCCTCTTGTGTGGTCTCTGCAGAAGCAGTATGGCATGGAGGAAAGAAAAAAAGGCTTTCAATTTGAAAACCTATCTTGAGCAATTGCCTTTAGCTTGCTGAGCCTTGATTTTCCCATCTATAAAAATGGGTTTGGGTGAAAATTGAGGAGAAATGGACAAGTAATATGCAGAGAGCACCTGGCACATTGGACAAGCACATGTGTGACAGTTGCTTGGCAATGTACTACTCTTTGAGACCCCATGGACTGTAGCCTGCCAGGCACCTCTGGCCATGGAATTCTGTCCAATTCCATGCAGGAATTCTTATCCAGGCATGAATGCTGGAGTGGGTGGCCATTTCCTTCTCCAGGGGATCAAACCCAGGTCTCCTGCGTTGCAGGCAGGTTTTTTACATCTGGCCTACCAGGCAAGCCTGGCGTGTAGTACGTGCTCAGTACAAGTCTTCCCCTCCATCTTCCAAACTAATTGCCAGACACTCAACAATGAAGCCTCCCTCCTTTGAAAGCTAGTTAAACTATGTCCATGGACATCCCAGTTTAGGGACACAGACCTAACCCGAAGTGTCTCCAGAACCCTAATTAACAGTGATACAGTTATCTACTCTGAGCTAAACATGTAAAGCTCATATTATTAGCACCTTGAAAGAGCTTTCTTCCACAGGTTTTTTTTTTTTTTTAATATGTATACATGTCTCTCCCAACTTGATTAACTGAATTATTCTACTCACAGACTGATTCTTTGATATAGTCAGTGTTTTCAGCTAATTGCACCTTGCGGTCTCATGGCAGTTCCCATTTGAAACATTTGGCACCATTCCGCCTATTTCATTTATACTAATGAAAGGAGTACTCTGTGCATGATAATCAGTTAGAAATCATGACTTGCTTCATCAATAAATACCAGGTTGGTACATGAAATTGTATTGGCTGGGCCTTCATTAGGTAGTTGGACTGTAGCAAGGGGACATGCTTGTATATTTCTATTGTAAAATCTCATTGTTCTTTTCTTTCTGTGTTTTTCCTGCTTTTTTGCAACTCAGAAAAACCAGTGTATCCTGAGATTTTGATATTCTCTAATCTGAAACCATTGAAAGCACTTTATTCTTTTTTTTTTGATCCTAGACTTTTATATATTTTATTTTTAAGATTTTATTGAAATGTAGTTGANCCTGCTTTTTTGCAACTCAGAAAAACCAGTGTATCCTGAGATTTTGATATTCTCTAATCTGAAACCATTGAAAGCACTTTATTCTTTTTTTTTTGATCCTAGACTTTTATATATTTTATTTTTAAGATTTTATTGAAATGTAGTTGAATTTACAGTGTATTAATTTCTTCTATACAACAAAGTGACCTAGTTTTATATGTGTGTGTGTGTGTGTGTGTATTCTTTTTCATCTTCTTTTCCATTATGGTTTGTCACAGGATATTAGGTCAGTCTCTGAAGCTAATACAAATAAAAACAAAAATAAACGAATTGGATGTAATCAAAGTCGTGTCCGACTCTTTGTGACCCCATGGACGGTAGCCTACCAGGCTCCTCTGTCCATAGGATTTTCCAGGCAAGAGTACTGGAGTGGGTTGCCATTTCCTTCTCCAGGAGATCTTCCCAACCCAAGGATCGAACCCAAGTCTCCCACATTGTAGGCAGACGCTTTACCATCTGAGCCACCAGGGAAGAGCCCTTTGCATGGCAAGGAACCTGTAAACCAAATGAAAAGACAATCTGTAGACTGGGAGAAAATATTTGCAAAAGATGCAACTGACCAGAGCCTAATTTCCAAAATATACAAATAGCTCAGACAATTCAATAACAAAAAATAAACATCCCAACTGAAAAAATGGGCAGAAGACCTAAATAGACATTTCTCCAAACAAGACATACATATGGCCAACAGGCACCTGAAGACTTTACTCTTTAGGTGCATTTCCACTCTCCCTCCTTCATTCCTTCCCTTCCTCCTTCTAGTCTTCCCTTTCTCTCTCTCATTCTCCTTTGCTTTCTTCTTTCCTTCTCTGTTTCCTTCCCTGCTCCAGTTAGCCAAGAAACAGAGACCCAAAGACAAATGGACCCCTGCTTTTTATCTGGAAGAGACTGTGGTCTGTAGTGATGCCACTCAGCTCACTATGCTCTTACAGCCCTGGACTTCAGATGGAAAAATATTCTTGCCTTAAATCCCCTCTTGTCTCCTGGGAACTCTGCTCCTGGAGCTGCACTTGGCTGGCCTGTCCTGCCTTTCAGGTGTCAGGTAGAAGTCTTCTGCTGGTGGAGGCCTTCCCTGATGATCCCATTAAATCAGCTCCTTCCTGGCACCCTGCTTGCTCACACCACCCTCCTCCTTTCCTTCCCACCTCTACAACCACCCGAAATCACTGTGTTCATTCAGTTTTTCCCTTGTCTCTTTCTCCTGCTAGAACATCGTCAGCCTGTTTCTTTTGTTACATTTGTTTGCTTTAGATTTTGGATGCCACGTATAAGGGATGACGAACAGCGCCAAAATTTCCCTGAGCCATATACCTTTGAAGACCCAGCCACGCAGGCTGGATTCCTTCAAAGTCATTCTTCTACTCTGTCTCATTTTTCTGCATCATGAAAAGCATGACACATCTCAACACTCAGCTCACACTGCCCCTTTCACCTCCAACCATGTCTCCATCTGCGTACCTTCTCCTTATTTTCCTAGATGTTGATCCAGGGTCATCCTGGACTTGGGGTCATCCTTCTGCACTTATGAATGCTTCATGGGCCTCCTTGTTGGGCTGTACCCCAATGCATTGTGAGCAGGGGTTTCAGATCTCATTTTCCTACAGACTGCATTTCCTTGACTTATTTGGTAGGCATTCATTCAGTGAGTCCACTCTATGGACGATGCAAATGGCAGTTACTTTTAAACCTGACTTTGGTCTTCAGCTGTCTTAGAATTCTGCAGAGAAACAATACCACCAGAACACCACACACACATATACTTTCAAATTGTGGTGCTGGAGAAGACTCTTGAGAGTCCCTTGGACTGTAAGGAGATAAAACCAGTCAATCCTAAGGGAAATCAACTCCGAATATTCATTGGAAGGGCTGAGGCTGAAGCTGAAGCTCCGATACTTTGGCCACCTGATGTGAAGGCAAGCTCATTGGAAAAGACCCTGACGCTAGGAAAGACTGAGAGCAGGAGGAGAGGGCAACAGAGGATGAGATGGCTGGATAGCATCACCAATTCAATGGACATGCATGTGAATAAACTGCAGAAGATGGTGAAGGAAAGGGAAGCCTGGCATGCTGCAGTCCATGGGGTTGCAAAGAGTCAGATATGACTTAGCGCCTGAACAGCAAGTATATAATATCACCCACATTACCAAGGGCAATCTGCTTCATTCAAAGGCCAGCAATTTAAATGTTAAACTCATTCACAAAATACTTTCACAGAAACATCCAAAATACTGTTTGACCAAATATCTGGATCCTGGCCTAGTCAAGTTGACACACAGATTCAACCATCGTGCTAGGAAAGACACTTTCTTTGCCTCATCTTTGGAAATAACCACCTGATGTGGACAAGTGTGTTACTGGCGTGAGCTAAGCTACACCGCTAGGAAGCTGCCTGGAGAGTCGACGAGGTTCACCCAAACCACGAGGGATCCGCCCTGGCGGCTGTGGGAGATGCCACTTGTAAATAGCTCTGCCTGCTGCTTCCTTTTTTGTGGATAAGCTGAAGGGTTTAGTCTCTGGGTACCCATCTGGCAACCTTTCCAAGAACTAAATTCGCTTGCACTTTCAAATAAAACCTGTGAGACATTTTGGCTTCACGTTCCCTGCCTCCCTCTCCCTCTCGCCTAAGTGCACTGTTAAATAATGGATTTGTGAAGTGAGTATGAGGCTCTGATGGTAGAAGCTAGTCAGGAAATGTGTGTGGGCAGCTGGGAGGGTGAGACGAAGCATCAGACAGACCTCCACCTGATTCGCGCTGGTTTGTTTGGGTTGTTTCTCCTCCTTCCTCTGCCTCCTCTTCCCCCCACTATGTCCCCTGGCTTTGAGGTTGGCTGGGATTGGATGGAAGACCCCAGAAAACCCACATGAGTGGTCTCCCCTTCCCAGTGCCCGTGACCACAAACAATGCAGAGAAGGGAATGCTGCATGTGGTCTTGGAAACAAAATGCCTTTTCTTGGGAAGCAGGAGAGAGAAAATACAAGCATATAGATTGATTAAACACCATCCATAAAAAGATACCCATGCACCACTGCAGGGTACCCCAAGTCCTTGTCAGAAGGTGGAACCTCATATTCTTGCCTTCCCAATCCTTACCCAAATCTCCGTGTGAGAAATAATAATAGGAAGATCCCAGAAGGAACTTGGCTTCATTTATTTCTTGCATCTTAAGTTTGCTAGGTGCTATAGGGGAGAGACAATAGGTGTTGCAGGACTGCCCATCCACTCTCAATCAAAATCCCTTCTCACCTTTCTCCTTCGTAATAAAATCCTGGTTTCATTTGTGATAACAACAGGCCCAGATGAACACACTAATAGATAAAGAGCAGCCAACCTTTCCTGGGTTCGGTTTTGGTGTAGAAAGATTGTGTTACACAGTTCTGACCAACGGGTCACAATAGATGTTACTGCATGGGGCTTTTGTGAATATTTCTTGATGTGAGTTGGCTCAACTAGCATGCACCCAGTTTGTCCTTGTATTTCCTCAGTTTCCCCACGGGGACAGTGACATGCTGCCCTCAAACAGTAAGCTGTTTCGTGAATTCACACATATGCACATTTATAAGGTGCACACATTTATAGATATAAACACGTATCCACAAATCACACCATGCCCTCATCTACATGTGTGAACATGCATGCACACAAAAGCCTACACATGTGTACACACCCACACAGACATTCCAGAGCTACCAACACATGCAATGCATGCCTATTAAACACACAGGCTTGCCTTAATACAAATGTATGTAGTGACCTTCCTCTTTATCTGTCATACTCAAATGCACATCCCTTCATGTCTGAGCATTTACACACTGAGTCAGACACACACTTACACCCTCTGCACACACACAGGATGGATGAAAAGAGAAATGGCTGAGGACTCTGGGAACATAAAATTGTATGTGAAGAGTGATGGGGGGCTTCATCCTTGGGGAATTATTGTTCACCAACTACAGTATAAAACCGCAGGGTGCTGAATGATGTTTAACTAGGATTTGGTTTCCAAGGAATTTTCCCTGTTTTCATGAGGAGGGAAAAAATAGATGCCAGTGTGATCACATGGAAAGCACGAAAGCCAACCTGGAGAATGTCCCTTCAATAATATTCACCACACTGGCAAAGGTAGGTTGGGATTTCCTGGGCCAGCATCCTTTCAGAGGTCAGGGATGAAAACCATGTGCACTGACCGAGGCTGCCATGTACAGTTGTGTAAAATGTTCACTGTGCAAGGGACACCGCCCTACATCAATCTTGTTCGCTGATCTTTGAGCCGTTTGCTTTCCCTGAGACTGATGGATGCTTCAAGAAGAGAAGGCGTTTTCTAAGTTGTACCAGGAAGCCCTCTGCGTGGTGAGCACAGAAGCACTGATCGTGCCTGTGGCTCCCATCCAGGCCCCTGTGCGCAAGCAGGTACTGAGGTCTCCGAAGGAATGTCACTTGGCTCTGAACGCTTTTCCCAGGTGATTCCTTGGCAGCGTGGCTTCTGCTCTTGCACTCGCAGGTCATGAGATTTACTGTGATGCATTGAATTAAACGATAGGGATGGCACAGACAAAGCCCATGAAACTACCTTTAAGCAGCACAGAGCAGCAGAGAAATTGATTAAAATATGCATTCCTCTAATAGAGCGGCTGGTCCCAGCCTGGAAATTAATTAATGCTAATAGTACACAATCAAAACTGCTTTTTGAATCTTCTTAGAACATTAACTAAAATGCTCATCTTTTTAATGCATTTGCCTGAACCCCTGGGATTAAAAGCTTTGCTTGTTCCATGCACATGTAAGGGTGAGGAATGAAGAGGAAAAGAAAGGAGAGAAGGAACCAGGGAAGGAAGAAGCAGAGAGGGTAAGAAGGAGAGAGGGAGGGAGGGAAGAAGGAAGGAGGGAGCCAGTTTGAGCTGTTTCAATCTTGGATCTTCGTAATGTTGTCTTTCTAGGTAACCCGAGTCGCCTTTGAGAATCTGGTGAGCTGGCTCTGTTAGCTCCTGAGATGGAGTGGGTGGCCTGGAAACGGGAATGGTCATCTCTGCAATTTATGCCCTGGACTGCCAAAGGGAAAACGAGGAGAGGAAAGGAGAAAGAATGGATCAGTTAGCTGAGGATCTCCTGGGTGCCCTGGCTCTGTGAGTGTGCAAGGGAGAGAGTTCGAGGCAGCATGAAAGCTTCCATCCATTCAGTAAAGTGGTCCATTTCAGCGGTTTCCAAATAGACGGGCTTTTGCGGCATCACGTCTCTCAGTAACAAATCATTTGCCTATATAATGAACCTCATGGATTTTGCCCCACCTCCCATAGCCACCATGCCCAGGGGTTAAGGAGGTTTGGATGCTCCCAGAATAAAAGTCCCCAGAATAAAAGTCCTGGTGGTCCTTACTCTAGTCTCATTGCTCAGTCATTCATCTATGTATGGATTATTTGACTAGCTCCTACTCACTTAGCTGCGGAGTGATGGTGTTCCCATAGAGCTTGGAGTTTGATGTAGGGGACAGACACATAGACAGGGAAGAACGGTGTGACAGTGTCATAAAGCTATACCCAAGGTGGAGCCCAGTGGAGGGAAGCTGAATCCAGCAAGAGTTGGGGATTGAGGGGTTTTGTGGAGGAGGGGTCAACTGAATGAAGGATGGGGAATGCAGCCAGTGTGTGTGTGTGTGTGTGTGTGTGTGTGTGAGTGATGCTGGTGAACCTGGGCAGACGCAGGCAAGGATAAGTGGCATGGGAAATTAGCAGTACCGCTCAGAGGAGATGGATGGAAGCCACATATTATACAGGAGGAAGGAAGGGTGAGTTACCACCTTAGCAATGTGCCGACCTAGTTGAGGAGATATTGTATTGTTTGGCGAGATCACCAAGAGTCATCTATAAAATCAAGAGGAAATACCTATACTGGTAAAGAATGTAAAGCTCCCAATGGATTTACTCAAATCCTCTTTTCTGAAGGTGTTTACCCCAATGTTCTCTTTCCTAAGATTGAGACTGGGCTTCTCAGTGTGAACACTGCTGATGCTCAGGGCCAGACAGGTCTTTGTTGTTGGAAGGCAGTCCCACACATCCCAGAATGTTTAGCAGCATTCTGGACCTTGATCCACTAGATGCTGGTTGTGATGAACAAACCTATTGTCAGACCTTGTCAAATGTGCTCTGAAAGTGGGGATGAGAGCCACTGGAGAGATGAGAAAGCTGTATTGATGATTTCATCAAATCAAATGGACCACATCTGTTGATTTGCACTGACCTTGGGATCCTAAAATTTGCAACTAATTTCAGCATCTTACTTCTCCGATTGTCTTTTGACATCATTTCATTTTGACATCATCTCATTTCAGTTCTGAATTTGCATATGTTTTATCTGCAAATCTGGAATGGAATATTCAAATATATTGTGCTCTTTTTAACAATATAATTTAATTCGCCCTATCAGTACTTGCCGGTGATACAAGTCCATGAAAGATTTTCATTAAAAAGGGACCATCTATCTTATTATATTATTTTCCCAGTTGAGGTGAGTTCATTTACAAATTTTAATTTCTTTGATCTCATTTTAAAATAAACCATGATAAGAATAACACTAACAGTGTAATACAAACAATCCATTTCTTTCATAGTTGATTATTTCTGGCATTAAGGGACAGGAATTATTATGGGCACACATGGAGCTGAGTGACGCCAGTTCGAACTCAGACCCCAGATCCTCAAAGCTTGAGCTGTAAGACCTCAGGCAAGTCTGTGATCCTCAATTTCCTTTTCTGTATAGTGGGAATTTGATCTGGTCTCTTGGACTGTTGGAGAATCCACATGAAATCAAGGCTTCACGAACCTTTGAAAACAGAAAAAACACTTTATAAATATAAAGGATTATTATAATTGTAATGATTACCATTCTTTTGAAAGAGAAAATGAAATAAACGAGGTGTCAGGGAATGTGAACCTTAGGTGTACCACTTACTGCTGGTTTCAGCTCAGGTCTATGACTTAGCGTCTCAAAAATTCTGTCTCTTCATCTGTAAAACTCAACAGTAGAATTCACAGCTTGGGGATTTGAAGATTACAGACAAAAAGAGTGCACAAAATGCTGAGCACAGTGTGAGGCAGAGTACAGACTCAAG
This sequence comes from Neotragus pygmaeus, assembly GCA_006410875.1. Taxonomy (NCBI): domain Eukaryota; kingdom Metazoa; phylum Chordata; class Mammalia; order Artiodactyla; family Bovidae; genus Neotragus; species Neotragus pygmaeus. The sequence goes on along the minus strand of SJYV01046836.1, from coordinate 2,872 downwards.
AAAGAGTAACTATTATTATTATTACCAGCATGGCTGTTATTTCCTTACTCTTGTTAATTTTTCAAACACATTTAGCCCTAATTCATATTTTAAAAAGAGATATGGCTGGGTTTTTAACCAAAAGCTGTCTTTTGGCATTTAAGCATGGAAGGGGAGTAATACAGAAATGCTATCTCATTTTATTTGCACAATTGCAAAATGTGTCTTCTGGGCAACACATTTAAAAGATGCTGTTATAAGATCATCAAGCGTGAGTCAGGTTGCCTTTGGCAAATCACCTGTAATGGAACCTCGTGTTTGATCCTCATGAAATCAAATGCACCTTATGGGATTGTAATTGTATTAGTGCCATTTTATAGATGAGGAAATCGTGGGAAGAAGCTATGAGGAAGCAAAGGCTTTATCTTGTTCTCTGCCTTATCTTTGCCCCTAAATCAGCACCCACTCTGTAACAGGCATGCAGTAAACACTGTGACCAATTCAATGGATGGATGAATGAACAGAGTTCAGAGCATTGCCAGGACGGTCCCAAGAGGAGGAGCAGAAATTCCCAACCAGATGGTCTGGCTTTAGCTACACCTCCAGGTCCATGGGACACGATGCAGCCCCTGACAGGGACAGCTGACCTGGAAATCCGTTTCTGTCGCACCTTATCCGTTCCTTTCTTAAAGCACGTTTGCACCTTGTCTTGGGTCAACCTCTTATCTGCTCACTGTTCTCTCTCCTGTTCAACAGCAAGTTCCTCACAGCAGTGTCCATAAGTCTGAGCCACACCTGTGGTCTTGCCGCCATGCTGCAAGGCCTGATAACTTTAAGAGATGCTATTTCAAAGCATCCTCACTGGATTACTTAACAGTCACCTCCATTTATGTGGCACTTGGTCCCAGGCATGATATGGGCGTTTTCTTATTTCATCATCACTGAAATTCTGTAAAGTAAGTATCTTCCTTTTTTTTTTTTTCCTTCTTATCATCATCATCATCCTGGTTTCATGGGAGAAATAAGAAGATCAAAGAGGTGAAATAGAAGCCAGAGTGAGTGTTCAAAGCAACTCCCCTGGGGAAGGGACCCCCTTCCGTCCCTCACCCATGCCCCCTTTCGGCATGTCCGCCTCTCCTGGCCTCCTCCCCCAGCTCCTGGACGCTCGGAGCCCTGGCTCCCAGTGGAGACAGAAACGAGGCACGTCTTTCCTGCCTGGTGCCCTGGCCACCGCCACTGCTGCTGGAGGCGTCTCAGGGCCGCTCTAGATATTCCACGGAGGGAACACTTGGGTCAGTTTGGATATTGTGACTTTCTTTGAATCATTAGAAAGTTGTTAGCTCAAAAACCAAAAACTCCTCAATGGTTTGTCAGATGCTACAGAGAGGAGAACCATGCCTTTCACCACTGTCCACTCATGTTTCTAGTCACTGGCCTTGGATCTTACCGGTGGCTTTCTCACTGCCTCCCACTTCTCGGTTGGAATGCAGGAGGTTCTGACTTTCCTGGGGATGTGTTAGTCACACGCAGGCTCCTCCTTCCTGTCTCCCTCCAAGGGGCCCCAGCAGGACCCCAGAAGACCTCAGTAGCCTCTCTTTGTCTCTCAGGTCCTCCTTCCTCCCCGGGCAAGTCTCATGTTCCTGGGCCAACGTTCTTCACTTAAGGGCTTTGCCTAGAGGAAGGTGCGGAGCTTAGCTCCATCCACTTGTCCACGGCTGTTGTTGTTCAGTGGCCAAGTCGTGTCCGACTCTTTGGGACCTCATGGACTGCAGCACGCCAAGCTTCCCTGTCCATCACCAACTCCTAAAGCTTGCTCAAACTCATGTCCATCGAGTCAGTGATGCCATTCAACCATCTCCTCCTCTGTCGTCCCCTTCCCCTCCTGCCTTCAATCTTTCCCAGCATCGGGGTCTTTTCCAACGAGTCAGTTCTTCACATCAGGTGGCCAAAAGATTGGAGCTTCATCTTCAGCATCAGTCCTTCCAATGGATATTTAGGGTTGATTTCCTTTAGAGTTGACTGGTTTATAAATCTCCTTGCCCACCGATGTACAGAGTGGCTTTTGTTTGTGACCACTTCTGTCCTTTGTTGGGCAAAGGGGAGAGGAGGGTAGAGAAAACAGATGGCATCTGTCAACCCCAGATCCACTGTCTCAAAGGGAGACTGAGTCACAGTGGCCTGCTGGGACTAGCTCCTCATAGCACCTGCCTCCTCCCTTCTGTCTCACAGACCATGCTCACTTCTTCCCATCTCCCTCCTCCTATCAGCTCCTCCCCTCAATACATGTCTGACCCACATCCTGCACACACAACATCACACCAGCTCGTAGAAGAATGTTCAAGGAGGCTCCTATGAGCCTCCTTCCACTGGCCCAGCCTCCTCTCACACAGCAGCTCCTGTGATGGTGTCAACTGCTGGCACCTGGAACTATGCCTGCCTGGAGCTCCAGCTCTATCAGTGCCGTCACCCAAGCCTGCCTCTCAGCCCACCCCTGCCACACACACATCCCCACAGGTCTCTTCAACCCAGCACTGATCACGGCTCCTGCTTCTCCATTTTGTCTACTGAACTGGGACCCTCCTGTGGGCGGGGGCCACTCTCAGCCTCCTCTGATTTCTCAGGGCCTGCTTAGATGAGGCTTTGACCCGGAGTAGACACTCCATAAAGCTTTTCGTCCCCAAGAAAGATTTATCACAGAGCCTCCAGAAAGAATGATGGGACTTGAAAAAACTGACAGGATTATTATTGGATTTCATTTATTAAAAAAAAAAAAAACTTCATATATTTTATTATCCCAAACCTTGCATTCCAAGACATTTTTTTATGCCAAACCTGACAAATGGATAGCTTTCCCCAGATTTTTTTTTCCTTTTAATTATTTGCATTCATTTTC
>SJYV01046835.1:0-17853 GCA_006410875.1 Neotragus pygmaeus | reverse complement strand
ATTATACAGAGTGAATTAAGCCAGAAAGAAAAACACCAATACAGTATACTAATGCCTATATATGGAATTTAGAAAGATGGTAACGATAACCCTGTATGCGAGACAGCAAAAAGAGACACAAATGTATAGAACAGTCTTATGGACTCTTTGGGAGAGGGCAAGGGTGGGATGATTTGGGAGAATGGCATTGAAACATGTAATATCATATGTGAAATGAAACACCAGTCCAGGTTCGATGCATGATACAGGATGCTTGGGGCTGGTACACTGGGATGACCCAGAGGGATGGTATGGGGAGGGAGGTGGGAGGGGGGCTCAGGATGGGGAACACATGTACACCTGTGGCAGATTCATGTTGATGTATGGCAAAACCAATACAATATTGTAAAGTAATTAAGCTCCAATTAAAAAAATTTATATTAAAAAAAGAATAAGATAAAAAAAAAAGAATTGGACACGGGTTCCAAATTGGGAAACGAGTGTGTCAAGGCTGTCTATTGTCATCCTGCTTATTTAACTTATATGCAGAGTACATTATGCGAAATGCCAGATTGGATGAAGCTCAAGCTGGAATCAAGATTGCCGGTTACTGCATATCAGTAACCTCAGATATACAGATGATACCACCCTTATGGTAGAAAGTGAAGAAGCCCTAAAGAGCCTCTTCAAGAGAGTGAAAGAGGAGAGTGGAAAAGTTGGCTTAAAACTCAACATTTAGAAAACGAAGATCATGGCAGCTGGTCCCATCCCTTCATGGAAAATAGATGGGGAAACAGTGGAAACAGTGTCAGATTTTATTTTTTGGGGCTCCAAAATCACTACAGCTGGTGACCAGCCATAAAATTAAAAGATGCTTACTCCTTGGAAGGAAAGTTATGACCAACCTAGATAATATATTCAAAAGCAGAGATATTACTTTGCCAACCAAGGTCTGTCTAGTCAAGGCTATGGTTTTTCCAGTGATCATGTATGGATGTGAGAGTTGGACTGTGAAGAAAGCTGAGTGCTGAGGAATTGATGCTTTTGAACTGTGGTGTTGGAGAAGACTCTTGATCCAACCAGTCCATTCTGAAGGGGATCAGTCCTGGACAGTCTTCGAAAAGACTGATGCTGAAGGTGAAACTCCAATACTTTGGCCACCTCATGTGAAGAGTTGACTCACTGGAAAAGACTCTGAGCTGGGAAGGATTGGGGGCAGGAGCAGAAGGGGACGACAGAGGATGAGATGGCTGGATGGCATCACCGACTCGATGGACATGAGTTTGGGTGAACTCCGGGAGTTGTTGATGGACAGGGAGGCCTGGCGTGCTGCAATTCATGGGGTCGCAAGTAGTTGGACATGACTGAGCAACTGAACTGAAGGATGATGATCCCTGAAAAAGGGCACTGAGTTTCCACTCTAACAGTGTGTTTGTTGATCTGGAGGAAGGATGATGATGCTGAGCATTTATTTTTTCTTTTTGGGGAGAACATGTGGCAATGCAAGGTAGGCAGGAGGTGATGTTGCTTTCGAATTCTCATCAAGAACATACGTATCGATGCCTTGGGCAAAAAGAGCAATTTACTTTCCCATTTAAAATAGGGTAGACAGTTCTTGCTTTGTGCAGGACCATAGGTACGATCTTGCAGACCGACACCTTGCAAAGGGATCTTAATAATCACGGGGCAAAGGTTTAATTCTTCTGTGACCTCTCAAATTTGTTTGTCTGAACATCAAACACTCCCTTTCTGTCAGTTATGACTATATTGTTGTTGTCGTTCGGTTGCTCAATCATGTCCGACTCTTTGGGACCCCATGGACTGTAGCCTGCCAGGTTCCTCTGTCCATGGGATTCTCCAGGCAAGGATACTGGAGTGGGTTGCCATTCCCTTCTCCAGGGGATCTTCCCAACCCAGGGATCGAACCTGGGTCTCCTGCACTGTGGGCAGATTCTTTATTGTCTGGGCCACCAGGGAAGTCCTGTAGCTTCCCTGGGACTATAAGGAAATGAAAAAAATTGTAAAATGGATGTATGTATACATATATATATATATATATATACATACACACATATGTATATATAGTACCCAGTAATTTCAAATGCTAGAAAGATTGAGAATGAAAATATTTTATTTCTTTGTAAAATTTATGTCAAGGATAGTTTGTACAGCTTGCCTTCTTTGGATCTTTTCTCCGTCTCAAAGAAGTGTTATACTCCTTTTAAAATTTGAATCAGCTCTCAACATTTTATCCTTTGTGTTTTAATGAGGAATAGCTCTCAGAATTCTTCAATTGCAGTGTTTTCTGCCTACATCACTTTGCTTCCCTGTTTTGCGTCTCAACTGTGTCCTTACGTGACTAAGTTCATCTTCCTTAATCTTCTGGCTGCATGTCTGGAGTCTTGGGAACCAAGGCCACATCCATCTTCCTATGATCAACTCTTTCTTCTTTAACCCTGCATTTGCTTGGAAATTGACTTCCAGCTTTATTCCTTCTTATTTCTTTGCTGCACTTTAACGTTTGCACATTTCACTGTCCATTTTGGTACACACTTCGCTGGTTCTGTGTGACCTGAATAACAGATGCACAGTCACCCTCACTGATAGACTGTGGTAGAAGTCAGATCATTGGTCTTGGTGTGTGCCTGCTAGTTACATAGTGATTAGGGGACTGAAAGCCTGGCAGTGAAGTTTATGCAATTGCCCAATATTAATACACTTCGGCACCTGCCATTTGCACCATGTTATTGCACATCTTGGAGAAGGCGATGGCACCCCACTCCAGTACTCTTGCTTGGAAAATCCCATGGACGGAGGGGCCTGATGGACTGCAGTCTATGGGGTCATGAAGAGTTGGACACGACTGGGTGACTTCACTTTCACTTTTCACTTTCATGCATTGGAGAAGGAAATGGCAACCCACTCCATTGTTCTTGCCTGGAGAATCCCAGGGACAGGGGAGCTTGGTGGGCTGCCATCTATGGGGTCGCACAGAGTTGGACACTACTGAAGTGACTTAGCAGCAGCAGCAGCATTGCACATCTGGTGTCATCTAATTAAAACATAGTAACAGAAGTTTAGGCATATTGGAACTGTTGCATTATATACTTTCATGTTTATATAAGATTGCTTTATCTGGAAGTGTTTTATTTTACTTTTTGATAAGAAAAATCATATTAATACAATAAAATCTCCTATATTATCACCTTGGGGCTTCCCCGGTGGCTCAGTGGTAAAGGATCCACCCACAGTGCAGGAGACACAGGTTCAATCCTCTGGATTGGGAAGATCCCCTGGATGAGGGCATGGCAACCCACTTCAGTATTCTTGCCTGGAGAATCCCCATGGACAGAGGTGTCTGGCGGGCTACAGTCTACAGGGTCACAAAGAGCGGACACAACAGAAGTGACTTAGCATTCAAGCGCATGTTATCATCTTAATATAAAATTTTAAGTTTGTTTACAAAATGCTGTCACTGCTGATAAATTAATCTCTGACACCATTTCTCCTTCCATCCAAATACTAACCAAGGCCTACCCTGCTTAACTTCTGGGGTCAGACAAGATCCAGCGCGTTCAGGGCAATATGGCCGTATGCCCGTTTCTCCTCAAGCTTCTTTCTCTGGGTCACAAATGATCCCAGGAGCATTTTTTCTCATGCTCATAATTTTAAAAACTGAGGTGTCCCTTACAGATGTGACCCTGAATTCCACCTTCAACTTCATGTTAACTTACTCTTAGATGCACTTTGCTGCCAGTCACAGCCTTATAGTTATAATAGTTTGGACTCAGTTTTTCAAACAGAGCCAGGATTTTCTGGCTTTGTTTTCCTTCTCCCAGTGCCTGTGAGGGTTTTTCTGTAAATTCCCACCAGGAGCAAAACGTGCAGATTTCAGAGAGAGAGATGCTTAGACCACCCTGCAGGAGGGCCGTCTGGTGTTGGCTGCTCAGATCCGGGGGGCTTGCTCAGCCTTTGATGGGAACTGGAATTCTATCTTTGGCTCAGTGGTGCTTGGGGTGTGTTTTGTGAGCTTAGTCATGCGTTTGGTTCCTTCTCTGTCCCTGCTTGCTGTCTGGAAGGATATCAGAGCAGCCAGCCCGGGGGGTCATGCAAGGCTGAGAACAGTGAGCCTGCAGGAAGATGCCCTGGAATTCTTTTCTCCTTGAAATGCAGAGTTTAGTGTGCTTGTGTGCTAAGTCAGTTCAGCCATGTCCAACTCTTTGCAGCCTATGGATTACAGCCCACTGGGCTCCTCTGTCCATGGGATTCTCCAGGCAAGAATGTTGGAGTGAGCTGCCACCTCTGTCTCCAGCAGAGCTTAGAGCCACAGTCAGCTCTGTAGGAAAACAAGGTTAGATCTGCCCCACAGCTAGGATGCTGATGATAAATGGTGAAACTTTTCTATGAAAGTTTTCATTGTAGAAAATCGCTGACTTGAGAGTTGAATGATGTTAAACCCTGGGTGGTTTTTTTGCCCAACTTGTAGGGGAGAATAGTCTTTTCAATATCCAGTCTCTGGGGTTTCTCATGCTTCTCTGCTCTCTGGCTATCATAGCATGAGCCCTAAATCTAACTGGTTTGGCTCTGATGTTCATTTTTTCCCCCCAGTTATAATCAACATGTGAAAATCTCCTCCACTTTACTTGGGTCTGCAGAAATTTAAATCAGAAATGCCACGTTAAAAAAAAAAAAAGACTCAGCTATCTTTTAGCTTGTTTCAGTGTTTGTGGCTACCTAGATTTCCTGGCTGTGAAGAACATGTTCAGAATATGTTGTGGTAAAGAATCTGCCTACAGTGCAGGAGACACAGAAGACCCCAGTTGAATCCCTGGGTCGGGAAGATCCTCTGGAGGAGGGCATGGCAACCCACTCCAGTATTCTTGCCTGGAGAATCCGGGTCGGGAAGATCCTCTGGAGGAGGGCATGGCAACCCACTCCAGTATTCTTGCCTGGAGAATCCCATGGACAGAGGGGCTTGGTGGACTGCAATCCAAAGGATCACAGAGAGTCAGACACAACTGAGCAGAGAGAGAAAGAGAGGGGAGGCAGTAAGAGCATAATGATTGAGAAGTTGTAAGTGAATATTTTGGGCTTCAGAAATTTCCTGCAATTCCCTGAGTTAAGAGCTGTGTTTCAAACATAATGAGGGATGGCATTTTACCAAGAATTATAATCTAAATATACCACAATATTATTATAAATATTTTTAAAAAAATCTCTAAATAGACCCAAACAAGAGCAAGGCAAAGGCAAAAAATAATGGACAGTGCCTGTATAAAAAGGAAAATGAACCATGTTGTGATTCTGATACTAGGCCCATCTGTATGCACGTATTAGCAGTTCTTTGCATCAGATACTTCTAAGTAGCTTAGAGGGGCTATTCCAGAACTCTTCTTTTCAAGAATCATATTTTCCATCCTGTAATTTTAAATGTCAGAAAAAATATTTGATCTAAAGTAGGAATCAGAATCATTTAAAGTTTTCTAAACAGGATTCCTAACCATATCTTAAAAAACAGTTGGCACATCAGCATTATAGGTGAAAACATAATAAGACCAATTTGTTTATATTTGTCATAATTAGAGATAATTTCCCTCCAAAGACTGTTGTTTAGATTGATGCCAGTGGCCACAACCAAGGAAAAAACAGAGAAAAGTCAGAAGTCCACAGATCAAATACAGAATCTTAATTTTTAGTTCCTCAGTGCTGCCTTGTTAATTAATGACTGCATATCTCAGCTCGCAAAGTTCTTGGTGACTCAGATGGGTAAAGAACCTGCAGTGCAGGAGACCAGAGTTCAATCCCTGGGTTGCAACGATCCCCTGGAGAAGGGAGTGGCCACCCACTCCAGTATTCTTTCCTGGAGAATCCATGGACAGAGGAGCCTGGTGGGCTACATGTAGTCCATGTGGTCACAAAGAGTCAGACACCACTGAGTGACTAACATTTTCACTTTCTCTTCCAGCTCACATATTCAGACCACGATAATAGATTCTAGGACACCTGGCCACTAGTTTGGCATTGCCACTAATTCTGTGAGTGTAGTCAAGATGCTTCTTCTTCTTTGTTACTTTTGGTCTTGCGGCCCGTAGGATCTCAGTTCCTGGTGTGGAACGGTCATGATGAGCTTAGTGGCTGCCATCCTGGACACTGTAAATCATCAAACATTTCTGTCTTTGCAGGAAAATTCTGTTGAAGGATGAACCTAGTAGAGTCTTCCTCAAGTATAACTGAATTTGGGTGTTTGAACAAAACCTCTGGCACTCATTTCTTTCTACCTTTCAACTATTTTTCTATTGTGTTGGCTCCATTCTCGTTCCAGCAAGGTGGCCATAGTGACTGTAATCTCACATCTTGACAAACTTAAGTTCAGCATGAAAGAGATTCTCTTTCCAAGAACTCCTGTGCAAATGCTGGAAGCTGGCTGATTGGACCTGCTCAGATCACAAGAAGTCTCTGATTGGCTTAGGCCTAGTCATGGTGCTCTAGCCCTGGGCTCTGGACCATTAATGAAACACAAAGGAGCATAAAGCAAAAAACAAGGTGACAGAAGAGCAGATACAGCAGTTTTGAGAAACAGAAGCAGACATACAGTCTTAAAGTATGTTTCTACAAAGTATCAGACAATATCCTATGAACAACAAAAAACACCAAAAATGAAATTACTTAGAGGTGCAGGGAAAAAAAAAATGGTGGGCAAAGATTAGAAAACAGAAAGACCCAAGAAAATGGGAAATGATGATACTAATCTCAGGTAAGATAAATTTCAAGACAAAAGCATTGGATAAGACAGAATGTCATTTTAGATTAAAGATACAGTCTACAAGGAAGACGTAATACTCAAAAACCTATGTCACCTCAAGTACATGAACCTGAAACATATTATACAACATTTACTGGATATATAAGAAAAAATTGACAAATACCCAGTGTCATCAAAGTTAACAAATGTCCCTCAGTCTTTGACAGATCAAGCAGACAAAGTAAAGAAAGTTTTAAAAAACATGACATAATTTGAAAGTTGAATTAATAGATGTAAATTATTTACAGTACAAAGAACTGACCTTTTAAAAAGCATTCATGGGACATATATGGTAATTAATCATAAACTTGGATAATACAAATCTATTTTACATAGCATAAATTGTACATCTTACAATCTAGTTATTATTTTGTGGTAGATCTAGAGATAAATAACAAAACAATGACAAAAAATGATCAGTGCTCCAAACTTAAAAGAGTAAACCAAGACATCACTGCTAATGTGACTTTTGGGTTTAATATTGATACTATTTTTAGCTCATTCTTTTGTTTTCAAGGATCAGAGATTCTTGTAATTTATCTCAGAAACAGGTGAACAGATTGCTAAACTATGGAAACTAGGAGGAAAAATGCCTTTGGAACCCAGCTCCCTGCTTCTCTCTGTTAGGGGGGCATCTATGTGTCCCCCTCTTCTTTCCTCCTGTCCTGAACCCCAACCGCTGTTATAGGTACAGAAAAGAAAAATTAAGTTAAAGTCATGTGTTGCATTTCTTTTCTCAAACAAGTGCATAAATCTGATTTCACATTTTTGTGTGTGACTTGGTTAAGAGGCTAAAGCTGAAACTCCAGTCCTTTGGTCACCTCATGCGAAGAGTTGACTCATTGGAAAAGACTCTGATGCTGCGAGGGATTGGGGGCAGGAGGAGAAGGGGACGACTGAGGATGAGATGGCTGGATGGCATCACGGACTCAATGAACATGAATCTGAGTGAACTCTGGAAGTTGATGATGGACAGGGAGGCCTGGTGTGCTGCAATTCATGAGGTCGCAAAGAGTCGGACATAACTCAGAGACTGAAATGAACTGAAATGAACTGGTGAGTCAGCATCCTTGTGTCCAGGAAAACCCCAAGGCAAGCACAAAGTGGAATTTCTTTGTCATAAGGATCGGCTTGATCCTGGATGTTGGTGAATTTACAATGTTACAGGCATGAAATTAAAAGACACTTGTCTCTCGAAAGGAAAGCTACGACAAACCTAGACAGTATATTAAAAAGCAGAGACATCACTCTGCCAACAAGAGTCCGTATAGTCAAAGCTATGGTTTTTCCAGTAGTCATGTATGGATGTGAGAGCTGCATCATAAAAAAGGGTGAGCCCCAAAGCGCTGACACTTTTGATCTGTGGTGCTGGAGAGGACTCTTGAGAGTCCTTTGGACTGCAAGGAAAGCCAACCAGTCAATCCTAAAGGGAATCAACCCAGAATATTCATCAGAAGGACTGTTGCTGAAGCTGAACCTGCAATATTTTGGCCACTTGATTCAAAGAGCTGACTCACTGAAGAAGATCCCGATGCTGGGAAAGATTGAGGGCAGAAGAAGGGGGCGACAGAGGATGAGATGGATGGCATCACTGACTCGCTGGACATGAATTTGAGCAAATTCTGGGAGATGGTGAAGCAAACTCTGGGAGGGGAGCCTGACATGCTGAAGTCCATGAGGTCACAAAGAGTCGGACACGACTGGGCATCTGAATAATAATAGTAGGAGCCAGCGGAGAAGGAAATGGCAACCCGCTCCAGTGTTCTTGCCTGGAGAATCCCAGGGACGGGGGAGCCTGGTGGGCTGCCGTCTATGGGGTCGCACAGAGTTGGACACGACTGAAGCGACTTAGCAGCAGCCCTCAAGGCAGTCACTGGCTTTTCATGGCTGCACCAAGGGAAACAGACACATCATGTTATTCTAACTTCTGTGACAGCAAAATTAGAACATTATAGATGGTTAAATTGTCAAAATAATTCTTGAAGACACAAACTTGAGTTATCTTGAAAATAACCTTCTAGTTTGTCATGTTCCCTTTAATATCAAGAAAACGAGGTATTACTGTGTTTGGCAAGGTTGAATGTGGAAAATAGAAGGAAAAACCTGATTTCTATGGTGACACTCACAATAATTTTTACTTCTTTTTTCCTGCTGTGATATAAAAATCCCACAAATTGCTGTTTTAAGTCTCAGCTCATCACTGGACCAACGAAAATCTGAGACATATTTCACAGCCTTCCTTATGCTTCAAAGGCTTAATGGGAAGAATGAGAGGCTGCAGTCTGGCTCGCTGATTCAATGACAGCATTTGCCACATGGTGGCAGTGATCAGACCTGCCTGAGGAGTTGATCACAGACTTCTGTGATTCATCTGGATAGTGGAAATCTAATATAAATATGAAGTATCCACTCACGTGAATTACATACAAACTAATTGACCAGTAACAGGCTTCTTTACAGAACGAAACATGTGAAATCCAATTAAAATAATCAAAATAATAAAGAAGTGGCAGATTCTTGATGATAGGATCTGGTTTCAAAGAATTTTTTTTTTTTTTTCAAATCAATATCTATTATCACCAGTTATGTTCAACAACTATTTGAGCAAATATTTCTTTGGTGTTATATGCACCTCCTGGGGAGGGACAGATGTGTGTCTTTAAGGGGTTACTCGAATCAGGGAGGATGACTTGGCGAGACCCATTAGAGGTGAGGGGGTTGGTTGGAAAGGTATCACAGGTCTGCCGAGGGTGAGAGCTGCACGTGGAATGAGGTGGTTGGCAGAGTTGGAAGGAGATTAAAATGATAAATCTGATGATTTACTCCTGAGGATAGATAGGGACCTGGACAACAAAATCTAATGTCTCTCTCGCTTTGGCTTATTGTTGTTTAGTCGCTAAGTGGTATTCGACTCTGCGACCCCGTTGACTGTAGCCTGCCAGGCTCCTCTGTCCATGGGATTTCCCAGGCTGGAAAATACTGGAGTCAGTTGCCATTTCCTTCCTGACTCAGGAGTCAAAACTGCGGATTCTTTACTGTCTGAGTCACCCAATGATATCCATGTTCTAATCCTTGTGTGTGCTAAGTTGCTTCAGTCATGTCCAACTCTTTGAGACACTATGAACTGTAGCCCACCAGGCTTCTCTAGAGGTTCGTGGGATTCTCCAGGCAAGACTACTAGAGTGGGTTGCCATTCCCTGCTCCAGGGAGAAGATCTCCCCGACCCAGGGATCAGTGAACATATCATTTTATGTCTCCTGCATTAGCAGGCGGGTTCTTTACCACTAGCATACCTGGGAAGTAGTCCATGAATATGTTATTTCACCTGGCAAAGGGACATTGCAGACATGATTAAGTTAAGGATCTTGAGATGGCAAGATTATTCTGGATTATCCAAGTGGGTCTGGTGCAATCACAGGATCCTTACAAGAGGGAGGTTGGAAGGTCAGAGCAAGAGGTGATTTGACAACAGAAGCGGAGGTTGGAGTGATATGTGGACAGTGGGCCAAAAGTGAAGGCAGCCTTTAGAGGTGGAAAAAGCAAAGTGGCTCTCCTTAGAGCCTCCAGAAGGAGTCTGGCCCTGACAGACCATCCGGAACTTCTGTCCTTCACAGCTGTAGGACAGTAATAGATCTGTGATGCTTTAAGTCCCTGAGTTTCCGGTGATTTGTTACAAAAGCAATGGGAGGGACTTCCCTGGTGGTCCAGTGGTTAAGACTTTGCATTCTAATGCAGGGGGTGTGGGGTCGATCCCTGGTTAGGGAAGTAAGATTCCCACATGTCTCGGGGCCAAAAAACCAGAACATAAAGCAGAAGTAGTATTGTAATAAATTCAATAAAGACTTTAAAAGGGGCTTCCCAGGTGGTGTTAGTGGTAAAGAATCATCCGGCCAATGCAGGAGATACAAGAGACACGGGTTCAGTCCCTGAGTCTGGAAGATTCCCTGGAGTAGGAAATGGTAAGCCACTCCAGTATTCTTGCCTGGAAAATTCCATGGGCAGAGGAGCCCGGTGGGCTATAGTCCATGGAGCTGCAATGTGCCTCAGGGTCAGAAAACCAAAACATAAAACAGAAGCCATAGTGCAATAAATTCAATGAAGACTTTAAAAATGGAACGCATGAAAAAGTTTAGAAAACAGCAATGGGAAACTGATGCATCCACTTACATTGTTTCTTTCCTTTGTCCCTCTTTCCTTCATTTTTTCAACAAATCTTTATGGAGCGTCTGCTACGTGCTGAGCATTGTGAGATATGTCAGTGAAGAAGAGACTGGCCTTGGCTTCTAGGAATTTGTAGTGTATAGTGAATTATTATCATAGAAGTACTTCCGTTAACTGTATCATGAATTTTTGGACTTGTAGGTTTTGGAGAAACTACCAGTAAGTCCTATGTCTAGACGAAACTTTGTTCTTCAGCACTTCTGTCTTCATTCTATACTGTCCCTAGTTGCTAGTAACATCTTGAAAATTCAAAAAACAATGTATACTAGAAATCTTGCCACAGATACCTGTTTAAAAATATTTCCAGCACCTACCCCATTGTTTGTATGTCCAATTCTTTGATCATCTATTTTGTGAGAGTCTCTCACCCTGCCTCCACCACCATCTATCCTTGCAGGCTCCAGACTGTATGCTGATGGATGGCACTTATACATGGCATGGAAGATCCAACGGTGCTGAGCCTCTGAGCCACAGTCATGGCTGGACATGTAGGAGATCGGTCAAGAGTGCTCAGGAGCGTTAGAAGGAGTCCTTCGGGAGAAGCATTTCTGGCTGAGAGATACGACGCTCGCTTGTCAAAGGCCTGCTTCGCTAACCAGCTGCCGTGTGCCTTGGGTGGGCCCTGGCCTCACCTACAGAATATTGGCTTTGTCCTTTCCTCAAAACTGAGTAAGGTAAGTATGGCTGAGATGTGGTGTCTCACCTGGGCATGGTCTTCGTATTGATTACTGCTTCATTCAAAGATGGTTTATAACGTTCTCAACCAACAGTATTGCAGATTCCATGGGATTTGTCAGCAGCTTGCTAAAAGGCTAAAATTGCCCCATTTACCAACTCATTCACTGAAACAGGGAATGCTTATTTTAAACTTTTAATTTATAAAAGCATAGGGGTTTCTGAAAGCTGATAAAACAACCCATTAGGTGAGACTGATATGGGGATCTTTGCTGGTTAAGAGGAAGACTCCAGAAGAATCAGGTTGGAGCTGTTGATTTTCCTATTAAGCAAGTGACTGTGGATTGGAAGGGAGAGAAAGAGAGAGAGAGGCCAAGCAATGAGCTTTTACATTCAGTCATTAATACTGGAAAATATAAATAATTCAACCAACATTACTTGATCACCAGATACCAGGCATTGTACATTGGGGTTTATAGTTTAAAAAATCCATCCTTTTCAAAATCTTCCTTATTTTAACAAGGAGAAGATTTCTACAGAGAAAAATGATAGAATATTAAGAAATTACATTATATTCAGGATGCTTTTTATTCAAGGAGGCTAGGATCCTTCTATATAACTTATCCCACACCCCTTGGCTTGGCAGATGAGCTGTGCCCAGTTCCAGCTGTCCTTCCGCTTTTATTTGTTATCTGCTTTTCTTTCTCATCAGCTTCAATTATCAACTGTGCCACTGATTCTCCTCCTTACCCAGCTCAATGCTTTTCTTTTCTTGATAAAATATGTGGAAATGTCCTCTTTACTAGTTTGGAATGAGATTCATAAATGATACAGCTTACTTATAAGCTTAAAAAAAAATCCTGTGTGTGTGTTAGTTGCTCAGTTGTGTCCAACTCTTTGTGACTCCATGGACTGTAGCCTGCCAGGCTCCTCTGTCCATGGAATTTTCCAGGTAAGAATACTGGAGTGGGTTGCCATTTCCTTCTCCAGGGGCTCTTCCCGACCCAGGGATCAAACCCCAGGTCACTTGCATTGTAGGCAGATTCTTTACCTTCTGAGCCACCAGGAAATCCTTTTTTACCTTTAAACTTAAACAAGCAAACAATACAATGCAGTACAGTAATTTGACTAAGGGGTGGAGGCCTAGAGCCAGTTTGCTCAGGTTCAAATCCAGCCTCTGCCATGAGGCCTTGGGCAAGTTACCTGACCTCTCTGTACCTTAGTTTCTCCTCTGTGAAATGGAGGTAAGAATGCCCATCTCAAGGGGTTATTGTGAGGATCACAAGTGAGTCATATGTACAGCTCTTAAAATATGTATGGCACACAATAAACTCTCTGTTAACTCATAATGTCCTTGGTGAGATAGGAGGAGGAAATAAAAGTAGTTTATAATAAACTAATTTATATTTTAATATATGAATGCTCAGACATGATCACATTAGCAAAACAAATGAAATAGTCAGACCCTTACTCCGGTTTATAAGGAGTAAGTTTTTATTTAAGTAAGATATTCAACTGAGTGTTGTTGATATTTGAAAGGATATTTGGCTTTTGAAGAACACCTAACTCATTGTATCCTCATACGTATGTCAGATCACTGTAACGTGATGGCTACTAATACAAGTGTACAAAAGACTGATTCCATAATCAGGCCTTCCAGTGCTATTGTGATTTTCTGAAATGGTAACTTGTTCTTTATAAACTTCTAAGCAAAAGAGATTTATAGGATACATTCAGAAGTAATGATACTTTAATGTATATTAAAGTATGCCAAAAATACATTGTTTCTAGACTCAGGTAAAAATATACTATTCATCTCTATGAGTATCTGTTCATAAACTGGGCTTCCCAGGTGGCCCAGTGGTAAAGAATCCACCTAGCAATGAGGGAGACACTGCAGGCTTGGGTTCCATCCCTGGGTTGGGAAGATCCTTTGGAGAAGGAAATGGCAACATACTCCAGTATTCCTGCCTGGAGAATCCCATGAACAGAGGAGCCTCGTGGGCTAAGGTCACAAAGAGTCAGACACTGTTCACTGCTGTTGTTCATCCTCTAAGTTGTGTCTGACTCTTTGTGACCCCATGGACTGCCGCACGCCAGGCTCCCCTGTCCTTCACCATCTCCTGAAGTTTTCTCAAATTCATCTCCATTGAGTCAGAGATGCCATCTAACCATGTTATCCTCTGCTGCCCCCTTCTCCTTCTGTCTTCAATCTTGAATAGTACACGAGTAAGTGAGTGAAGTCGCTCAGTCATGTCCAACTCTTTGTGACCCCCATGGACTGGAGCCTACAAGGCTTCTCTGTCCATGGAATTTTCCAGGCAGGAGTACTGGAGTGGGTCACCATTTCCTTCTCCAGGGGATCTTTCTGACTCAGGGATCGAACCCAAGTCTCCCGCATTGCAGGCAGATGCTTTACTGTCCGAGCCACTAGGGAAGTCCATTGAGTAGTATATAATAGTAATAAATAATAAATAAAGTATGGGTTATTACATTGATTAGTGGAAAAGGTTGAAAAAATATTTCAGGTCAGGCAGAAATTAGAGATGATGTCATATGTTTTGGATGGATGTATTTTTTTTTTGAATCTTGAATAGTGATGTATTTTCATGTATCACTCTGACATTTTCACTTCACTGATATGCAGTGGCTGAGGTTCAGAAAGCTGAGTTATTTGTATATATGTTTTACCAACACGGTCCTAAATCAGTAACACAGCTGAGGGTTGTGTTCTAAATGTGATCTTGAAATGATTTGCCTGCTTTTGGAATAGGGTTGTTTCTGTCTGAACTGAAAGGATCTAACAAATTCATATTGGTTCAGGTTCACTAGTGGAGCTTAAAGGCTGCCCTCCCAGAGGGATTGACAGTGAAGAGAAGGAAACGTTTTCAAAAGACAGGAATAAAACTGTAATTATGGCATTTCAGCCACCCAAGAAAGAGTCAGAGATGTTTTATGGATGGTTTTAGGGTGACCCCTGGCATACTACAAATCACAGCTTTCCTGAAAGATAGATTATGTTCTTGGATCTTAGAGTATAAAATTATAGCCCTCACAAGTAAAATATGCATAAATATCAGTTATGAGAATGGTGATTTACTGAGGGCCTTATGCTAGTTTATGGGGATACAAATTTTAAAAACAATAATCCATCCCTGCTTTCAAAGAGCTGACAGTCCAGTTAGGAAGAAAACTTCCAAACAGGGCAGCTGCATAGTTTGCAGGTCCTAGTTCAAAGTGAGAGCAGGGGAACCCTTGTCTGAGGATTATTGAGAATTTTGAAAGGGTGAGTGTTAAACCAGAACGGGGGCCTTTCTAAGGACCAGGACTTGAGAGGACACATGTCACGGGTGCTTATAAACATAATTATGATAAAACATAATTCGAGATTTTGTACAGAATGCTGTGAGAGCAATGAAGAGGGAATAGCTCAGTCTGAAGGATGGGGAATGCTTCCCTGAGGAAATGACTCGTGGGCTGAACCTTGAAGGATGGTAGCTAGGTCTGGATTAGTGATCAATCAAGGGGAGCTAAGGGACAAATACTTGCCCTCTGTTTCAGCCCTCTCCACTCCAACCTGATGACAGGCTTCCCACTTAGCTCTTCTGTTTTTAATCCTTCTTGTGATTTTTTTACATCATGTTCATGGTCTTTTTGTTGTTGTTGCTGTCAATTTCAGATCTTACTTTTTGACCTCAGGGGACAAGAGGTGAGGGTTTGGCTCACTTGAGGACACCTTCCTCATCCCATGATAATACAACCTCCATTTCTAGTGCTTTGGTGTTGCTTACTTGGGTGACTTCCGCCTGCTCCTTTGTTTGGTGTATGGGTTTTAGATGCATTTTAAAAATATATTTATTTTTAATTAAAGGCTAATTGTTTTACAATATCGGTTTGCTTTCTGCCACACATCAACATGAATTAGCCATAGGTGTATATGTGTCCCCTCCCTCTAGAGCCTCCCTCCTACCTCCTATGCTTTCCCACCCTCTGTAGGTTGTTACAGAGGCCAGTTTGAGTTCCCTGAGTCATATAGCAAATTTCCACTGGCTATCTGTTTTACATATGGTGGTGTATAAGCCTCCACGATACCCTCTCCGTTCACTCACCCTCTTCTTCCTCCCCTACCCTTGTCCATAAGTCCATTTTCTATGTCTGCATCTCCATTGCTGCCTGCAAACAGATTCATCAGTACCATGTTTACAGATTCCATATATATGCATTAATATCCAATATTTGTTTTTCTCTTTGTGACTTCCTTTAGGCTCTAGGTTCACCCACTTTTTTCCTCTTTTTTTTTTATTGGAATGAAATTGTTTTATAATATTGTGTTAGTTTCTGCTGTAACTTGGGTGACCTTTTTAAACGATATGCTTATGCTTTGTAAAGATGCCTATGTAGCATCTCTTGACTCTTCACATAGATAGCACCTCTTCACATAGTTAGCACCTCAAAGCTCTCCTTCCACTTCCCAAATTCTCCAGTGGCTCTTTCTGCATTAGTGGGTCTTTCTCCATACTTGTGTTGTCCAGCGTGGTAGCGACTGGCAAGTCATCTTGAACACGTGAAATGCAGCTAGTGTGACTGAGGAAGTGGAGTTTTAAATTTCATTTTATCTTAGTTAACTGAAATTATATTTCAATAGTGGCTGTTGTTTTGTATAGCCTAGCATGTTTTAACGTTTATATTATCAAGGCTTATTTACCGTCTTTTCTAATTTTATACTTTCTCCATACCTTTATTCTCATTGTTGGAAATCTGCTGTGAGTATTGCATTGTCATGACTATGTAAGTATTGCTTACTTTACAGACAAACTATATAGAGTAATCAACGTTTAGTTCTTTCACTGTTTTTATTTTTGATGTATTCTAATTACTTTTTCAATTTGTATTTTCAATTCTCTACTGACCCTTAGCTTACTCCATATTTTAAGGATAGCACCGCAATCTGTGATTCCATTTTTTCCTCCCAGAAAGTTTGCTTTTGAAGACATTTCCCCCCATGCTTCAGTCTGCTGCACTGCTGTCTACATCAGCCACTTCACCACTTCTTTTCACTCCATTGCTAAGCTTGGTCTTCTCTTTCCTGGATTCTACCTCTTCGTTGTCTGGTTTACTCCTCCCATTTGCCAGGCTACCTCACCCAAGAACTTCCTAGGAAAGGGTTGTGGGAGGTCATCTTTCTGAGTCACCTTTTCTGGGTCTGAAAATAGGCATGTTCTGCCTTCATGCTTAATTGATAGCTTAGTTCAGGATCAACAAGCTTCTGCCCATGGGCCAAACAGAGCTGCTGTCCAGTTTTTTTACAGCTCAGAAGCTAGGATAGTGTTTGACATTCTTAAATGAATGAAAAACAAATCAAAAGAAGAATATTTTGTAACACATGAAAATGATATGCATTCAAATTCTGGTGACCATAAGTAAAGTTTCATTGTAACATGGTCTTGTTCAGGCTTCAGCAGAGGTGAATAGTGATCTGTGACCATTTATTACTTAAATATTTACTATTTAACTCTTTACAGACAAAGCTTGCTGCTTGCTGGTTTAGGTGGTCAGAGTCAGAAGCCAAGTTCTCACTGTGACTCCATGTGACCAAATCATAACACTGTATGGCCTTCCTTCACTTTCCTGAGTGCTTTTCCTCTACTCTGGTCAAACTCACCTCCTTGCTGTTCCTCTCGCCCATCATCACACAGGCTTCAGGGTCTCTGGACTTCTGCATCTGTCCTTCCCTCTTCCAGTCATTCTCTTTCCTCAGATGTCTCCTGGTTCTCTCCACTTCTTTCAGATCTTTACTCAGAGGTCATCTTCTATGTGTCTTTCCCTGGACACCTCATCTAATTTTTAGCCTGATTCTCTCCCTGTATTCTATGTATTTCTTCAGTTTAGTTCAGTCACTCAGTCATGTCCGACTCTTTACTACCCCATGAACTGCAGCACGCCAGGCTTCCCTGTCCGTCACCAACTCCCAGAGCTTGCTCAAACTCATGTTCATCGAGTTAGTGATGCCATCCAGCCATCTCATTCTCTGTCATCCCCTTCTCCTCTTCCCCTCAATCTTTCCCAGCATCAGGGTCTTCTCCAATGAGTTGGCTTTTTGCATCAGGTGGCCAAACTATTGGAGTTTCAGCTTCAGCATCAGTCCTTCCAGTGAATATTCAGGACTGATTTCCTTT
>SJYV01046834.1:0-13850 GCA_006410875.1 Neotragus pygmaeus | reverse complement strand
AATCCCAGGGACGGGGGAGCCTGGTGGGCTGCCGTCTGTGGGATCACACAGAGTCAGACACGACTGAAGCGACTTAGCAGCAGCAGCTGTTAGTTATTAGCTATGTGTGCGTGTGTGCATGCTGTGATCAGTCGTGTCCACTTCTTTGTGATGTCATGAACTGTAGTCCACCAGGCTCCTCTGTCCATGGGATTTTCCAGGCAAGAAAATTAGAGTGGGTTGCCATTTCCTTCTCCAGAGGATCTTCTTGACCCAGGGATCAAACCCCATCTCTTGCATTTCCTGCATTGGCAAGCTGGTTCTTTACCAGCTGAGCCACTGGTGAAGTCCATGACCTTGAACAAAACCTTAGGATTTTGTACTTTAGTGTCATTATGTGAAGAGTTAGGATGAAGGACTTCCCTGGTAGTCCACTGGTTAAGTCTCCAAGCTCCCACTGCAGAGGGCATGGTTTCGATCCCTGGTCAGGGAACTAAGATCCCACATGCTGCACAGTGGAGCCAAAAAATTGGGGGGAAAAAATGAATGAGGATGATAAAATCCATTCCCAGCAGTTGTTGAAATCCTTGCTTTAGTTATCCTGTTTGTGGTGGCTCAGTGCTCAGCAAAACGCTGGCAGTATATATCCATTTCCCATAGCACTGCAACTGTCAAAGAAGGTGATGGGGTGGCTTTTGTCATCATAGTGGCTGGCAGGTTTTGTACATTATATGGACTCGGGGATGCTTACTTCGTGCTTTCTGTTCATTACATCATGTAAACCCTTTCATCAAGAGTGTATGGTAAGCATCATACCCAGTTTAGTTGTGGAACATGAGGCTCAGAGAAGGTATATAATTTGTCCAAGATAGCTCTTCTTGAAAGCGAAAGAGCTGATACTCAAACACAAGTCTCACTGACAATGAAGTTTGTACCCATAACCTCTTCTACCACCTAAATGCTTCACCCAGTCTGGCTGAGGTTTAGTTGATCTGCAGTCTGTTGAACTTCGGTTACCTTCACCTGGGGTCAGATTTCCAGAGAGACATAATATACCTGTGCCACTGTTCCTGGGACCCAGCAAGTCAGTTCAGCTGAGTGACTTACCCCTGCGAGTCTTTGTGACGGGCCTGGCACACACCGGCACATCCATGCAGCCCCCAGCATGGTGGATGACCACTGCACAGTTGTCTAAAGCAAAGTCAAGGAAAGCCATGTGTGCAAATACATTTCTTTCCAAAACGATGGTCCATCTGCAAGGGTGTAACGGGCAGTGATATTCTTGGCATTCATTGCAAACACCCCAGGCTGCTTGGGTAATGAATTTCCGAGGGTTAGTCATTAACAGGCTTCCTGCTTTCCTCCCGCTCTGACAGGCCCAGCTGTGAGATACAGTAAGTTCAAGATGTCAGAGGCCAGGCCGCCTCCCCTTCTTGGGCAGCACACGACGCACATCCTGAAGGAGGTCCTCCAATACGATGACACGGCCATCAGGGAGCTGCTCAGCACTGGAGTGGTGACCCAACATGAGGTTGAGTGACAAAGGAAAAATGCTTTTCTGCAAAACCACATCTGAATACATTTTGCTGGCGAAGACAAAACAGCCTTTCTGGACCCTTCTCCCCAAATCTGGTGCCTGCCACTGAAAAGTTAGAGGAATTCCAGATTTCCTGCCTGGCGTCTCCAGAATGGCTCTGGTATCAGTGAATCTAGTGCTTTCTAAATGTACCCCACCTTTCATTCCTCACTGTTTTCCCCCAGATAATAAATTAATTGCAGATTTTTTTTGGTGAAGATTTTTTTTTTTTCTGGAAAAATGCATTCCTCATTCTAATTACATTAATAGCCTAAACGTTTGCCCCTCCAGCCCACGCAGGTCTGAAAAAGAGCAGATCTCTTGATGTTCTTAACTTGCACATAAAGTCCTCATTTAAACCTTTGTTAGGAAGTCAAAGCAATAAGCAGAATGACAGTCTCAGTGATTGATTTTAAACAGAATAACTTAATTTGAGCTCATGAACCCTTTGTTAATCTGTAATTTAAACCATGGAATTTGTTAATGTCCCTTATAAAACTGAACTTCATTCTCCCCTGTGGGGGTAAATATTTGCCTTATGTTGTGTTTCTTTGACTATTTCCTGAGACATGCAGAAGATCAATCCCCACCAATGAATTTTGGGATGTGTAGGTATCTGCATGACAGGATGAGGAGTGGTTCTTTAACTGGTACTTTATTTTGAGCCAAGTGCAAATGCAACACATTTTTAAATGAATGTCAGATGAGTATCTAGGTATTAAATAATGTCTGTGTATGTCTGCTCAGTCATATCCTACTCTTTGCAACCCTGTGGACTGTGGCCCACCAGGCCCCTCTGTCCATGGGATTTTCCAGGCAATAAAACTGCAGTGGATTGCCATTTCCTTCTCCAGGGGACCATCCTGACATGGGGATTGCACTAACATCTCTTACGTATCCTGTACTGGCGAGTAGATTCTTTACCCACAGTGCCACCTGGAAAGCCCCAGATGTCGAAATAATGGCAAATAAGGAAATGAAAGGGAAATATTTCTCTATATTCTGAGTATCCACTGAGAAGAAGAATATAGCATGTCTTAGTACTAAGTATTTGCCTTTTTAAGTATTTGTCAGTGAATTAGAAGTATAGCAACATCTCTGTCTAGAAGGTGGTAACTGATTTACATCTATGTTCCAAGATGAATTGTCACTCAGATTGCCAGTCACTCAAGCCCGGGTACAGACCAAGGAATTAGATGACCTGTGATCTATATCCTGATATGATGACAATTCTCTCTGTTAGGCACATATATCTTAAAGCCATGCTAAATGGTCATTGAAAGTTAAGTTACAGATGTTCATTCTTCAAATTGTGATTTAGAGCTAGTTTTCTTATTGTGTTCTTTTTCACTGGAAGGATTTGAGCCATTTATCCATGTTGTAAGCCTTACTGTGTCTCTAGAATTAAGGATTCCAAATAACTAGGACATTTGTCTGCTCACAAACCCTTATGGGATTTTATAGAATAATGCCTGCTAATTCTAGAAACAGTTATTGTCTTCTCTGCTTTCCTCTTTGTGGACACCTTGTTCTGAAGAGCTCCTGCTGTTATCCTACTAGTTAGAATTCCATCATGCAGGGGTAATTTGATACCTTCTGCTATACTTTCCCCCCAATGGCTAATTCATAGATAGATATTTGGAGACGTTCACTTCAGGCCAGACATCTAAATGAAATTCCTCCATGTATATACAATTAGTAATGAAAGTGGTAAAAGGCTGGATGACAGAGATTTGGCAAAACCACATATCCTGAAAGATGCTTCTCCACCATTATTCCCCCAGTGATCCAAGCTGATGCTTTGAAATGAAACTTACTTGGTTCCCAAGCAGTAATCCTAAAGATCTGGATCGTCATATGTAGCAGGACATTGATCATTCAGAGAGGGTCACAAAATGCCTCAGAAACCTTGAAATCAAACAAAACTAGTCTTGGTCCACAGCAGAGTCACTATTGGAGACTATCTCCAGTGTAAATGTGTATGTAGCTGTTCAGATTTCTGCCTACACAATTCAAAATGATCCAGAAGAACTTTGAACCTGTTCATCCCTCTACAGATATCATTTACTCTACTGATTTAGTGAGAGAAATAATTTAGAATATATCTCAAATTTAGGTAGAGAATTAGTCCTAGAAGAAACATTGTGTTTGCTGAAATTTGTAACATGTCCCAGATCAAGTTATGCCTATAGACAATGTGTTGTTTTAACTATCAGGATGTATTATACATTTCCAAAGCTGTACATATTGTTACATTACCATATGCTCCCAGTTCACGTTGTGTCAAGGCCTGCCTTCTGACATGTTGTCTGAAGTTGTTCTTCAAATTTTTTAGCAACTTCCAGGTTTAATCATTATGGAACTGAGAGAGTATCCATGAGCAACTAAATTTCCTTTCCTTGATTTTTTTGCTTAAACTTTCTGCTGCCATGGTTTTCTGGTTAATAGAGCTTATTTTCCAGCTTGCAGTCTCACATGCTGAATGTTTCTCCAGAAGAAGAGAAATGAGCATTGTTTTGTGGGACTCATCTGGTTAACTTGGTGTTCTTTCCATCTTCAATCCGTCTACTAGGAGTTAGAAGCACAACTATGATTTAAAAAAGAAAACAAAACTGAAAACTACAGCAAAGGAGGTTTCACACAGACTATTTCATACTAGTTCCTAGCTCGTTAGGCTATAACCTAGATAACCCCACAGAGGGGGGCTTTTGCATAAGACTTCAACACCCCTGTTTTCTGCCTTTTTCAGGGAAATTCACACCCACTAGTATTTATTTCACCTGAATTTGATGTCTCACGACCAACTCTTTCATCCCGTGATGTTGGTGTGTGGTCTACTTTTATGGATGTGAGTGTCGCTTGTTACTCTCCCAACTGGCTCAAGGCTGCCTTCATGCACAGGAAACACTCTCCAGGTCCTGGACCAACAGGCACTGAGAAAGAACATTACCAGAACTGAACGGATTGGTCAGATCGTCTACCTCTGCTCTGATGGCTCATATGGCAAGGGAGACAGGTGGGAAAAAAGGCACATTCCTCAACCTCCATTCCCTGACCCTGGGCTATTCGTTTTCAAACACATCCTCCAAGATTAAGAGATTCTTCTTGCATTTGGTTCTATTCATGGGAGAATATCCACTGCTGTGAGTCCCTAAATTCTTGAGTTTCTTCAGACACAATGTGCCAGGAAAAGTGGTTATTCATTTTGAGAGTAGTATCAATGAGCCTTAGAAGGTGAGACTGTCAAGCTCATTTCTTCTCCCTCTCAATTTTGGAGTAGGATCATTATTTTGCTAAAGAGCATGAAAAAGTTTGGGGAGGGGGGAAGGTACATAATTCTATTTCAAACATCTGTTGGAGAAAACAACAACAAAACATTTATTTATTTTTATAACAACGACTTTTTATTGTTTATTTGGGAGTGATACTGAGCTGGAAAGAATGAAGCTGGTTCTGAACTGCTTCTGAGAACCTAGCTTTTGCTAGTCTTACTACTTTTTTATTGGAATCTAACTGCTTTACAAAGTTGTGTTAGTTTCTGCTGTACAACAACATGAAGCAGCCATGTGTATACATATATCCCCTCCCTCGTGAGTGTCCCTCCCACCCCTACTCCCATTCCATCNTGCTAGTCTTACTACTTTTTTATTGGAATCTAACTGCTTTACAAAGTTGTGTTAGTTTCTGCTGTACAACAACATGAAGCAGCCATGTGTATACATATATCCCCTCCCTCGTGAGTGTCCCTCCCACCCCTACTCCCATTCCATCCCTCTAGGTCATCACAGAACACTGAGCTGAGCTCTCTGTGTTATACAGCAGCTTCCTGCCAGCTATCTGTTTTACACATGGTAGTGGGTATATGTCAACGCTACTCTCTCAGTTCACTGCCCTCCATGTGTCCATAAGTATCTATTTTAAATATAGCAGTGTGCACATGTCAATCCCAAACTCCCAATCTATCCCTCCCAGCCACTCTTCACTCCTGATAACCATACATTTGATCTCGAAGACTGTGTGTCTGTTTCTGTTTAGTAAATAAGTTCATTTGTATCTTTTTTCTTTTTCTTTTTCTTTTTTTTAATAAGAGGCTGTGATGGGCAGGATAATGGGTCATCAAAGAAGCCCATGTCCTAATCCTCAGAACCTGTGGATATGTTACATTCCATGGCAAAGGGAATTATGATTGCTGATCAGCTGACCTTAGCATAAGGAGTTTATCCTGGATTGCCCTGGTGGGGCCAATATAATCACCAGGCCTTTAAGTGTGGAAGAGTCAGTATCAGAGTGATGGAATGTGAGAAAGACTGTCCCGATTATTGCGGGATTTGAAAATGAAAATGAATGAGGGCTGTAAGCATTTTCTAGAAGATGAAGAATGCAGGAAAATTGGACTCTCCCGTAGAGCCCCTGGAAAGAATGTAGTCTTGCTTGACTTTAGCCCAGTGAGACCTATTTTGGATTCATTTTGGACTCCCGATCTCCAGAACTGTAAGGTAATAAATTTGTTTTGTTTTAAGCCACGGCATTTGTGATATATTGTTATAGCACCAATAGAACATGAATACAGAGGCTGTTCTTCTTTAGTTTAAAAGTCTAAAGCAACAAGAAAATCACTGCCTTGCAATGTGACTAATTGACACCTCCCTGTAGTCCCATTTTTTCTTTCTTTCTCTTTTTTATCCCTACTTCCTTTTTTGACTTTTCATTTTCTCCCCCATCCTTTCTCTGTGGCCATATTTATTTTCTCCCTCTCCTTTTATCTCCTTTCTTTTCTTCCTCCTCTTTTTGTCCATGTTAGTAGGTGTGGACTTCAAAAGCTGCCACTGACCTCAAGAAAAATAGGACTTGCTCAGTGATCTGGAAGCTAACTAGTAGTAATTCTGGCCATGACTTCAGCTTCACATGCAATTTTGGCTTAATCTCTGGGTGGGGTGAGCCCTAAATAACTGGCTGCCTCTTTTTCTCCCTCAAAACTCAGGGAAAGAAATGAAGGGGTGTTCCAGGTGTCATCCTAGGCTGGAGCAGAGCCTTCAGGCCTACCTGTCACATGCCCTGACTGCTAAGAAAAGCAAAAATAAAGTGGAATACAGAGCAGACTAGACTCTGTGACAGTGGGGTCTTGCTGTCGTGATGGACCTTCCATCAGAGAAAGGGGAGAGAAGGCTTGATGGTCAATAGTTTTGTTCCAGCACTTGGCCTAGCCCTTGTTTCTTGCTTTTTCTTGGAGAAGTCAAGGCTACCAGCCTTCATAGGAGATTGGTATTTTGCTCTTAGTCACTGGAGTCAAATGGCCTCCAGAAGAGTGGTATACTGGGACATCCCTCATGGTCCAGTGGCTAAGATTTTGTGATCCCAATGTAGGGGGCCCAGGTTCAATCCCTGGCCAGAGAACTAGATCCCAAAGACTGTGACTAAAGATCTTGCATTCAACGAAGTCCATGGGAAGCCAAATAAATAAGTAAAAGAGAAAAAACAAGAGTGGTGCCTTCTCCTCTGCCTTGGTTTTGCCATCTGTCAAAGAGAACACAAAGATCTTCACAACTCCCTTTGCTTTCTCCTTTCAAGAAGATGGGTCTTTTCTCTCCCCATCCCTTTCTTTGCAAATGAACCCCATGTCAGTCTGTTCAGTTCACACTGGTTTCTTTGTCTCCTGACCGCAGAGGTTGGAGGAGTACTTTCTGCTGCTCGTCTACATCTGCATCCTTTCCTCTGGCCCAGAACTTGAGCACAAATGCTCTGCCCATGAAGCAAGGCACTCAGCTTCAGAACACACAACCAAGATGCAGAGAGGAGAGAAACTAATGTTAAATGACCACAGGGAAATATCTTTCTTTCTACCCCTTTACCTCTTGGAAAATGCAAAAGAAAAATTTGGAATTCCAAAGCATCTCTTGGTAGGAGACATGGCAACACACATTCGTCCCAATAGATTTGGATTTATGCGTTTAGATTTTACAAAGAACTTCCTAGCTGTTCTGACTGATGCTTTGAAATATACTACAAATGAACATCAATGTGTTCTTTCTTTGCAGAGGGTCAAGAAAATCATAGCATCCATTTTAAGAGGACTGTTAAAGATTTACTATTTCAGGGGATAGAAAATAAACTATTTCCAGTATTGTTATAGATAGCCAAACACGCTTGCAATGGCATTGACACAGATGAGGCAGAACAGAAATACAATGACCTACAAGTCACCTCTGGAAGAAGTGTCCAGTGAACAGGACCCTGAATCTTCTCAGCCTGATGTCCTGAACTGTGCAGATGGAAAAATATGGCAGAGTTACAAATATCCAGTTACTAGAATTTCCTTCTCCGGGCCCATGTTTCCCATCTTTTTTTTTTTTTTTTTTTAATTTTCACTGGAGTATAGTTGCTTTACAGTGTTGTGTTAGTGTCTCCTGTGCAGCTGAGTGAATCAGCTTGATGTATACATAGATCCCCTCTTTGTCAAATTGCCTTCCCATTCACCACAGATCACCACAGAGCATTGAGTAGAGTTCCCTGTGCTATACAGTAGGTTCTCATTAGTTACCTACTTTAGACGTAGTACCAATAGTGTACATATGTCAATCCTGATCTCCCAATTCATCCCACCTCTGCTTCCCCACTTTGACATCCACACCTTTGTTCTCTATGTCTGTGCCTCTGTTTCCCATCTTCTGAATCCCAAACATGAGTTTGGTTCTCCAACTTTGCTTTGAGTGAAAACCTAAGTGAAAGGGTATGGGCCCAGCATGCAAGCAGAGGTGGTGCTCAGGCCTTGCTAAGTGATTCACTTAGCTGAAGTCACCAACAAAACCCTGCAGAGATGACAATGATCAAAACTCTTCCTTTTGTGTAGCTATACTCATATGACCCAGGCGACATGAGGTGAAATGAGTAGCTTGGTGAGCCTCTGTGTGGGTACATTTCTGGGGGAAGGTTTTTTTAACTTGGGAGAATGAACAGTCAGAGCTAGAATAGGCCTGGCTGGGGGAGGAAGAAGATTCTGCTGGTAGTCAGAGTTAGTACCTCTCATTTCCTGAGCACCGTGGAAGTAGATTTTCTCTACTCATCCCATGAAATAAGAGTTCTTATTATATTCCCTCTCCCTTTCTCTCAGGATGCATAATAGATATAGTTCAATGATGGAGGAAGATCTTCTCATGAGTTTTATGACTGGGGTTAAATTTGAAGCTTTATAATGATAATAACACCAGCAACAGTATCTGTTAAAGTCTTATGTATAAAGCACTGTCCTGGGACTTCCCTGGTCGTCCAGTGGTTTAAACTCCATGCTTCACCATAGAGAGCGCAGGTTCTATCCATGATTAGGAAACTAAATAAGATCCTACATACCTCACAGCATGATAGAAAGGGAAAAATGAATAAATAAAGAAAGCACTGTCCTAGTCAATGAACGTGTACTAACACAATGTGCCTAGGAAAGCCTTAAGGCTACTGCCTGGAGAGAGTAGCAATGGATGCACACACACTTCATGTCACAATGGACATACACATTGTGTGTCACTGAGCGTCTCACAATGGACCCACTCAGGTCCTCTCTTCCACCAGTGTAAGTGACACCCCCACCTATATTATCATAGACACTACCTTCAGATCATGTCCTTAGAACTCATGCACCCTAGGACACTTTAGGATGTTCAGAAGGATAAAGGGCAAGTCATGTCAGGAGCAGAAAGACTGTAATCCATTCATTTCAACTTTTGCAAATGCTCTAGAAGCAACAGGATTTATAAGAGGATCGGCTTAACTCAAACACTGTCTGCAAAACCCTCAGGAAAGTCTCTTCAGGCTGCCACCTCAGGGAGATAGCACATTTTTTCAACTGTTAAACGTCCATACTTCTACCAAAGAGGACCTTAAAATGTTCACCCCACTCCAAAAGATTTTTCTGTGTATGAATTTATAGATTACTGCTTACTATTTGTGGTTCTTTTTAAAGGTTGGGTGGAGCCATAAGATTGCTGATGAAATAGGTTAAAAGTAGCTCTCCCAAAGACCACGGCTGGGGAAAATGAGAGAGGCTGAATGCGTGGACTTAACTACTTAGGGAGGCGCCGTCTAGTGTCCTAGAGAACAACCAGCACACTGCTGAAATCAAGACATGGAGAGAGCAAGACATCCAGTGGAAACAAATGCTGGCTTATCAGAGATACTGAACAACGTCAGGAAATGAGGGCCACCCATTTCCAGTGAAATTTCAGCTACTCCTTGGAGAGAGAAAAGAAGCATAACAGATATCTAGGATGATATATGTGACTCTAGCATGAGTTGCAATTTTTGTTAGTAGGAAGATATTCATGTAAAAATCTACTCTATAAGTAAATTCAATGAAACATGAAAGCCCCTCAAATAGAAAATACAGTAGTAAACCATACAGATAACTTTTTTCAATTTGTGGGAGCAATTTCAAAGTATTGGAGTGGAAGGGAGAAGGAAATACTTGGTGTTTGTCTGTTAACCCATGGACAATGCATTTTCTGATCTCCACAATTGGAAGTGCTCTCTACATCTCATTTGCTATCTCAGTCCTCTGTATTTATCTGACCATAACACTTATCACACCATGAGTTGTAATTACTGGTCACCAATTGCTGTCTCCAATTAAAGTATAATATTGTGGGTATCTTAGTCACGCTTGCATCTCTTGTGATTACCATGATGCCTACTCTGTAGGAGACACAGTAAATATTAGTCCAATAGACATTCTCTCACTCACCAGATTACATGTTCCATGAGAGAAGAACTGATTATGTCCATTTTTTTTAACCCATAGAACCTGCAATAAATTGTTTTCAAAGATGGCCACCATTAGTACCTCCCTCCCATTATACACATGCCTCTCTTTCCATCACAAAATGCACTTTGTTTTCCTTCCCCTGGAACCTGGACTGGTCTGATATCTTGCCTTTTTTTTTTTTTTTAAGCTTTTTATTTTGAATAACTTTATATTTACAAACATTATTAAAATAATACTTTAGAATTCCCATATACTGGTTTCCATCAATGTTGACATTTTGGATAACCAATGTACAATTACCTAAGCCAGAAAATTAACATTGATACAATATTGTCAGTTAAAATACAAAAAATTCTACCAGTTGTCTCACATTGTCTCAATTCTGTAGTCCCCAAGATTTCCAGCCCTTCACCTACCACTCGCTTTCTCCTGGTTATTCAATCAAACACTAATCTAAGTGCTGCTATGGAAGGATTTTGCAGCTGTAATTAAGGTCTTAAAGGTGACTTTAAGACAGGAAGAAATTCCCTGATAGCTCAGGTGGTAAAGAATCTAACTGCAATGCAGGAGACCTAGGTTCAATCCCTGGGTCAGGAAAATTCCCTGGAGAAGGAAATGGCAACCCACTCCAGTATTCTTGCCTGGAGAATCCCATGGACGGAGGAGCCTGGAAAGCTACAGTCCACAGGGTCTGACAAGACTGAGCAACTTCACTTTCACTTTCAGTCTTAAGATAGGAAGATTAACACTTAAGATAGGAAGATTAGTATCTGGGTGGGGCTGACCTGATCACATGAGTCCTTTAAGGCTGAGTCTAAAGGTCAAAGACATTAGGCCAAAGATTTTAAACACAAAGAGTGTTTGAGGTGAGAGAGCTTTTCAAAAGTGACTCACTTGGACCAACAGAAAGGGGTAGACATGATACAGTGCCAATTTGATGCCAAGCCTTGAAGACACTTAGCATCTTCTTTTTTGCTTTTGGAAATTAACCATTGTGGAAGACATCTGACCAGTATCCATTGAGGAATCCTGTGATATTTCATGCCTAGTATCTTCAGAGAGAGAGAGAGAGGAGCCACTTGGAGAAGCACAAAAACACTAGACTGTGAGCGAATCTTCCTGAATCTCTAACCCACCCCAGCAACCTTGTGAGTATGCCTAAGTGACCCCAGCCCCTGCCCAGCGGAGCAGAATGACCCAGCTGAGACTCACTCCTATTTCTTACCCACATAAACTGAGATTGGTTTATTCCACTGTTGTGAGGTGGTTCATTATCAGCAAAGGTCTAACTTAGAAAAGAAGCTCAATATCAAATATAGTTTGATAAAGAGCTCACAGCATCTTGGCTGACTGAAATAGTGAACAATATGTGCTGTGGCTTATTAATTATTTTTTCCTATTGAAAAATGCCAGTCAAAAATCTGCTTTTGTTGAAAATTCTTCTATAATGACCTGGCCTCCTATTGTCATCCAAGAAATGGAACAGGTTCCACTGGACAACGTAGTGCCCAGGGACATCACTGACCAGATGTGAATTCCTTCCCACCCTAATGAAATTGAGGACACTAGGGATCAGACATTATCATGTTCTCAATCTGGAAAGAGGTTAAATTCAGGAAAGGTTTGAGTTATTGAGGGGTGTCCAGGGTAGGCAGCCTCTAAACTGGCACCCCAGTGAGCCTCGCCGCTGCCTCCCATCGTTTTCATCTGCCTTCCCAAAACTGCTCTGTGGACACCGCAGCATAGCGCAGAGTGGCTGGTCCACCACTTCCCACGTTAGGTTATAAAAAAACTAAAGAGTCTGTTTTCTCTGTCTCTGTCTCTCTGCCACTCACTCTGGGGAAAGCCAATTGCCATAGAATGAGACATCGCTACATAGGAGCCCACATGGCAAAGAACTAAAGCTCTGGCCAACAACCAATGAGGATGTGAATCCAAGAATCACAGAAGTGACTTTGGAAGCAGATTCTCCAGGCTCAGGAATGCCTGGCAATGACTTGTAGCCTTAGCCAACAGCTTACTGACCTCTCAGAACTGTGCAGCTTACCCAGACTCCTGACCCTAAGAAACTGTGTGAAATAATACATATTTGATATTTTAGCTTTATGTTTAATGGGTTAAGTTAGCTTTATTTTGAAGCAATTTATGACACAGCAATAGATCACAAATATTATGGCAAAAAGTCATTTTCAATAGATGGCTTTCAATTTCAACCTCAACGTTATGATTTTCGTCAGTCATGCCCACTGTTAAGTGTGATGCAGTCCTGCGTGGAGGCATTATGAAGAGAAAGGAATGAAGTTGCTTACTGCGTGTTGGGCTCTGTGCAGGAGTCTAGGGTGGAAATGATGGCAGTGATGTCAGAGGTGGTGGTTAGAAGCCCGTGGAACAAAAATACTGATAAGAAACTTCTGAAAGATCTCTTCAGAGTAATCTCTGCATTCACAGGATGTTCTAGACCCAGTGGTTCTCAAGAAGGATGGGAGCAGTCTTTCCTCCAAGGGATATTTGGCAACATCCAGAGACATATTAGCAAAGGTTAATAGAGTTTTGCCAAGAGAATGCACTGGTCATGCTAAACATCCTCTTCCAACAACACAAGAGAAGACTCTACATGTGGATGTCACGAGATGGTCAATACTGAAATCAGATTGATTATATGTTTTGCATCCAAAGATGGAAAATCTCTATACAGTCACCAAAAATAAGCCAGGGTACTGATTGTTGCTCAGATCATGAACTACTTATTGCCAAATCCAGACTTAAATTGAAGAAAGTGCAGAAAACCACTAGACCATTCAAGTATGACCTAAATCAAATCCCTTCTGTTTATACAGTAGAAGTGAGAAATAGATTCAATGGATTAGATCTGATAAACAGACTGCCTGAAAAACTATGGACAGAGGTCCCTGACATTGTACAGAAGGCAGGGATCAAGACCATCTGCAAGAAAAAGAAATGCAAAAGGGCAAAATGATTGTCTGAGGCTGCTGCTGCTAAGTCTGAGGAGGCCTTACAAATAGCTGTGAAAAGAAGAGAAATGAAAGGCGAAGGAGAAAAGGAAAGATATATCTACTTGAATGCAGAGTTCCAAAGAATAGCAAGGAGAGATAAGAAAGCCTTCCTCAGTGATCAATGAAAAGAAATAGAGGAAAACAATAGAATGGGAAAGACTAGAGATCTTGTCAAGAAAATTAGAGATACCAAGGGAAGATTTCATGCAAAGATGGGGACAATAAAGAACAGAAATGGTATGGACCTAACAGAAGCAGAAGTTAAAAGAAGAGGTGGCAACAATACACAGAAGAACTGTACAAAAAAGATCTTCATGACCCAGATAATCACGATGGTATGATCACTCACCTAGAGCCACACATCCTGGAATGTGAAGTCAAGTGGGCATTAGGAAACATCACTATGAACAAAGCTAGTGGAGGTGATGGAATTCTAGTGGAGCTATTTCAGATCCTAAAAGATGATGCCGTGAAAGTGCTGCACTCAATATGCCAACAAATTTGGAAAACTTAGCAGTGGCCACAGGACTGA
>SJYV01046833.1:0-32815 GCA_006410875.1 Neotragus pygmaeus | reverse complement strand
AAGCATCATGTCTGGGGAATGGGCAGGGGTCAGGGCGGGAGGCAGAGGAGCATGTGCAGGGTGGGGTCCGCACACACCTGCCCGGGCTAGTCCTGTGCAGGGGGGCTGGGGGCTGGTGGGGCTCAGGTGGTCTGCAGTGGGGTCTCCAACATCTCCATGAGGAAAGTGTCAATGGGTGTGTCCCCGATGAGCTTGAAGAAGAAGAGGTGCTCCAGGCACTTCAAGCCAATAGAACGCAGGGCTGGGAGGCGCAGCAGCAACTTGGCAAACCTGCAGGGAAGCGAGGAGACCTTAAGAACTGGGGGCCAGCATGCACGGGGCAGCTGCTGGCATGAGGCCGCTTGTTTGGTCTTCTTGACCAATCTGTGGTCAGAAGAAAGAGCCTGAGAGAGGAATCTAACGCAGCCGGGGAGAATCTCTTATCTGGGGAGCCTCAGAAATAGGTTTGAGGTCTCATTTAGCTTCTTTAGATGGAAGCTGGATCCTGTGACCTCTTGAGGAACGCTTGAATTCTGCGGTCACAGCCCAGAATTGCCCTCAGCAACCCTCATTCATGGCAGGTGAGAGCTAGTCTGCTTGCGATGACACACAGCGCCAGTCCTAACCACGAGATGTTCCTTACATTCTTTGTGCCCAGAGATCCCTGGGATGATCTGTCCAAACACTTAGAACACAGCACACAGATGTGCTGAATCCACAGGGGTTGTCACCGTCGGGGAAGGTGCTCCAGGCATTCAGGCCATTGGAGCGCGGGGCTGGGGGATGCAGCCACAGCTTGGTAAACCACGCATCATGCACTGCAATAGGCTCTGGGATCCAGGGGACCCCCTGCTCTCAGGACCAACAGTTCTGACCACCTCACCAGACTGCATTTTCTCACGACACACTTACCTTAAGCAATGTGACCTCAGTGTGCCTCAGTTACATTTTTGCTACCACTTTATAACCACTTTGTACATCAGCTTCTTAGTCTATTGCTTACCTTTGCTTCATTTGTTGCCTAAGAAATGTAGCTTTCTTTTTAAAAAAATTTTTTTAATTTATTAAAATATAGTTGTTTTACAATGCTGTGTTAGTTTCAGGTGTGTGCAACAAAATTGTTCAGTTATGCATATTTATATATACATGTATATTCTTTAGCTTACTTTATGTTATAGATTATTACAAGGTATTTAATATAGTCTCCTGTCCTACACAGTAGGTCTTTGTTGGCTATCTATTTTATATGTAGTAGTGCATTATCTGTTAATCCCAGACTCCTAACTTACCCCTCCTTCCCTTTCCCCTTTGGCAACCATAAGTTTGTTCTCTACATCTGTCAGTCTCCTTCTGTTCTATAAGTTCATTGGTATCACTTTTTTAGATTCTACATGTAAGCAGTATCATATGATATTTGCCATTCTCTGTCTGACTTACTTCACTTAGCATGATAATCTCTAGCCACCATGGGGAACACTACGGAGGTTCCTTAAAACACTAAGAATTGAGTTACCATATGATCCAGCAATCCCACTCATGGGCATATATCCAGAGAAAACCATAATTCAAAGAGATACATGCACCCCAGTGTTCATAGCAGAACTATATACAATAGCCAAGACAACATAAATGTCCATCAGCAGAGGAATGGATAAAGAAGATGTGGTACATATATACAATGGAATATTATTCAGCCATAAAAAGAATGAAATAATGCCACGTGCATCAACATGGATGTGCTTACCAATTGGGAAGAGAGGGAGATAGGTAATAGTAGTCTCTGACCCTTGTGGGCCCACAGTCTGTTAGGGGAGATAATACACACATGCACGCACTCACACTTACTCACACATGCCTCCCTCACATGTGCACACACACACCCTCATCACTCTCACACACAGATGTGTACACACACACTCACACTCTAGCCCGCCCTCGCACACAGAAGCTTGCACACACATTCTCCTCCATTCTCGTCTGCCTTCACACACTGGTACAAACACTCAGGCACACAGGCATATGTAGACACACTCACACTCTTCTATAATTAAAGACCTTTAGTTGCAGGGCTCAACAAAGGGAGAGAGACTAGTGTGTGAAGAATTAGCCTCATCCTGACATGTCCCCCAATCAAGCCACATTTCCAACCTGCTTCTGTGGCTCTTCTTCATCTCTCAAAGTCCCTTTTGCCAATGAAGCTTATTTGTAATGTTATTTATGATAATGACCAGAAATTAAATAACTTTACCCACAACTTTCAATAAAAAGTACAGGAACCAAAATCATGTTTTGATTCAGCCTTAAATCAGCAACTTCTGGTTGGGCTGGATCTTCCCTGGCAGTCAACATTATTGCATGAGAAAGTCTCAAATTGGAATTTTGATACTCCTTGAAAATGCATATATATTTGTGCCAAAAGAAGTTTTAAAGAAATGTGGCAATATAAGAAAAATAAAGTCGCACCATCTTAAGAGGTCAGAATTACCTTCCTATATGGAAAAATTAAAGGTCTATATCAAGGCCAGCACACAAGTTAAAAATGTTTGATTAGGAAGCTTCTGAGAGCATCTGAATGGTATCACCATGCTGTGAAGAGGCCATCAGATAAAGAACAAGCAGACTGAGCTCCTGGTTGTGGCTCTGAATGGAAGTTTTATGGAATTAAGCAAAGGNTCACAGCCCAGAATTGCCCTCAGCAACCCTCATTCATGGCAGGTGAGAGCTAGTCTGCTTGCGATGACACACAGCGCCAGTCCTAACCACGAGATGTTCCTTACATTCTTTGTGCCCAGAGATCCCTGGGATGATCTGTCCAAACACTTAGAACACAGCACACAGATGTGCTGAATCCACAGGGGTTGTCACCGTCGGGGAAGGTGCTCCAGGCATTCAGGCCATTGGAGCGCGGGGCTGGGGGATGCAGCCACAGCTTGGTAAACCACGCATCATGCACTGCAATAGGCTCTGGGATCCAGGGGACCCCCTGCTCTCAGGACCAACAGTTCTGACCACCTCACCAGACTGCATTTTCTCACGACACACTTACCTTAAGCAATGTGACCTCAGTGTGCCTCAGTTACATTTTTGCTACCACTTTATAACCACTTTGTACATCAGCTTCTTAGTCTATTGCTTACCTTTGCTTCATTTGTTGCCTAAGAAATGTAGCTTTCTTTTTAAAAAAATTTTTTTAATTTATTAAAATATAGTTGTTTTACAATGCTGTGTTAGTTTCAGGTGTGTGCAACAAAATTGTTCAGTTATGCATATTTATATATACATGTATATTCTTTAGCTTACTTTATGTTATAGATTATTACAAGGTATTTAATATAGTCTCCTGTCCTACACAGTAGGTCTTTGTTGGCTATCTATTTTATATGTAGTAGTGCATTATCTGTTAATCCCAGACTCCTAACTTACCCCTCCTTCCCTTTCCCCTTTGGCAACCATAAGTTTGTTCTCTACATCTGTCAGTCTCCTTCTGTTCTATAAGTTCATTGGTATCACTTTTTTAGATTCTACATGTAAGCAGTATCATATGATATTTGCCATTCTCTGTCTGACTTACTTCACTTAGCATGATAATCTCTAGCCACCATGGGGAACACTACGGAGGTTCCTTAAAACACTAAGAATTGAGTTACCATATGATCCAGCAATCCCACTCATGGGCATATATCCAGAGAAAACCATAATTCAAAGAGATACATGCACCCCAGTGTTCATAGCAGAACTATATACAATAGCCAAGACAACATAAATGTCCATCAGCAGAGGAATGGATAAAGAAGATGTGGTACATATATACAATGGAATATTATTCAGCCATAAAAAGAATGAAATAATGCCACGTGCATCAACATGGATGTGCTTACCAATTGGGAAGAGAGGGAGATAGGTAATAGTAGTCTCTGACCCTTGTGGGCCCACAGTCTGTTAGGGGAGATAATACACACATGCACGCACTCACACTTACTCACACATGCCTCCCTCACATGTGCACACACACACCCTCATCACTCTCACACACAGATGTGTACACACACACTCACACTCTAGCCCGCCCTCGCACACAGAAGCTTGCACACACATTCTCCTCCATTCTCGTCTGCCTTCACACACTGGTACAAACACTCAGGCACACAGGCATATGTAGACACACTCACACTCTTCTATAATTAAAGACCTTTAGTTGCAGGGCTCAACAAAGGGAGAGAGACTAGTGTGTGAAGAATTAGCCTCATCCTGACATGTCCCCCAATCAAGCCACATTTCCAACCTGCTTCTGTGGCTCTTCTTCATCTCTCAAAGTCCCTTTTGCCAATGAAGCTTATTTGTAATGTTATTTATGATAATGACCAGAAATTAAATAACTTTACCCACAACTTTCAATAAAAAGTACAGGAACCAAAATCATGTTTTGATTCAGCCTTAAATCAGCAACTTCTGGTTGGGCTGGATCTTCCCTGGCAGTCAACATTATTGCATGAGAAAGTCTCAAATTGGAATTTTGATACTCCTTGAAAATGCATATATATTTGTGCCAAAAGAAGTTTTAAAGAAATGTGGCAATATAAGAAAAATAAAGTCGCACCATCTTAAGAGGTCAGAATTACCTTCCTATATGGAAAAATTAAAGGTCTATATCAAGGCCAGCACACAAGTTAAAAATGTTTGATTAGGAAGCTTCTGAGAGCATCTGAATGGTATCACCATGCTGTGAAGAGGCCATCAGATAAAGAACAAGCAGACTGAGCTCCTGGTTGTGGCTCTGAATGGAAGTTTTATGGAATTAAGCAAAGGAAAAGCCTTTACACTTCTTTATAAAGTGTAAAATTAGACTGAGATTATCTCTGAAAATGTATTTTTTTTACTCTAAAAATGCCAAAGTTTTACAATATGTAAAATACTAAGCATTTTAGATGCAAACTATTATACACAGACTGGATAAACAACCTACTGATTAGCACAGGTAACTATATTCAATATCTTCTGATAAACCATAATGAAAAAGAATGTGTGTGTGTGTGTGTATACACACACACACATACACACACACGTGTATAACTAAAATTACTGTGCTGTACAGCAGAAATTAACTCAGCATTATCAATAAAATGCATTTTTAAAAAGTGCTAACCTAGCTGTAACACGGCTGTCTGCTGTCTGCCCCAGGTTTAGAAGAGGAGATCAAGCCTGTAGAAATAAGCACACTCACTAATAGAGCCATCGGGTGGCAGTCGCATTTCTCGCTGACAAGTCTGGCAGCAAGGCCTTTGAGGGTCCCTGCCGTGTGAGAGAGAGAATGTTCCTGCAAGCTCTGCCCTTTTCTGAGTTTTGATCTCTGCTTTCTGGCTAGAGGAAGCAGAACT
This sequence comes from Neotragus pygmaeus, assembly GCA_006410875.1. Classification (NCBI taxonomy): domain Eukaryota; kingdom Metazoa; phylum Chordata; class Mammalia; order Artiodactyla; family Bovidae; genus Neotragus; species Neotragus pygmaeus. The sequence goes on along the minus strand of SJYV01046833.1, from coordinate 27,461 downwards.
CGGCCCTGCAAGGTGTACTTCTGAAAAGTCTCCACGGAGGGGCAGCCCTCCACCACCAAGAAAACGGCCGTGACAGGCCCTGCGTGCCAGGAACACCATCTGCCATTTCACAAACCAGAGGTAAGCAGCCTTTGACACACTTCTTACCTGGTTGAGCCAAGTCACATTCTGATGGACTTGCTCTGTCTCAGGGCGATCGCTGTCTGTCCAGGCTGTACTGGACATACCAGAGGTACCCTCTGCACCCACTTCCTGAGCCCCCAGGCCCTGCTTTGGGCTAGGCAACAGGTGTTGGCACTTCTCACTCGTGCCTGGAGGCAACTCAAGCCCTTGGCAGTGCCTTTCCTGGGAAAACAGGCAAGTCCCAAAGTTTTCAAAGTGACATTCATCAGGAACAACCGAACGTCAACCACGGGACAATGACTAGACACATTAAGGTCCATCTATCCTCTGAAATATTACAAAATCCCTGAAAGCAAGAATTTTGCGCTAAGAGGAAAGCAGTACACTGAACCAAATGATTTCAGATCTGTAACCATACATTTCTAGGTATACATATATGCATAAATGAAGCTACTAGAATTGTACCTCTCAAATTTGCAATCAATATTATCTGCTTAATTTTTTGAATACATTCAATTTTAATACATTCATTTTTAAAAATAAAAATAAATACATTTAAAATACATTCCTTATTCAAAAAATCATGCTTGGCTTTTATAATATAAAAACAAGAGTTTTGTTTTTTAAAGAGGAAAAGGATGAGTATGAGCTTTCCTAGTTCTAACGCCTGGCACACAACATGTGCACACACACACAAAACCATGTGTGATGCTGCCTCACAGCTGGGAGATCCAGTGAATGTCACCAGCATTCTGGTGAGTTTTCAGTCAGATCCTAAGGGCCAGAGGCTGAGCTGATGTTGGCAACCAGGCCCTGCTTGCTGGGTAGAGTTTTTTCAATCTTACCCACTGCAGGTATAGGAGAGACTGCCAGGCACCCACCAAAATCCACTCTCCCCTTCCTCCTTGGCATCTAGCTGCGTACATTCTCCAAATGAGCCATGTGACCGAGTTTTAGCCAATGGAAGTGAGGGAAGGGAGATGGACCCTTTCCAGGTCAAGGTGTTGCGCGTAGAATCTCCCCTCTAGGCCCCTCCTCTTCTACCCCTTCAACCATCAGCATACAAACACAACGTGACTAGGGCACCACGGAGCCCCGAGAAGGAGGAAACCTGGGTTCCCGAGGGATGGTGTGGAAAGCAGTCAGTGCTCTAGATTGATTATCCACCCAGGATTGCCTGGTGAGGAGGAAGTACATTTGTGTTCAACTACTGACGTTGGGAAACCTGTTGTCACAACTTACGCTCCCTAACACACACGGCTGCACATTTGTTGTACCAACAGGCTAGATCCCACTCAATCAGATGCATTCATTTCCTGTGTTAAAAAAGCAGAGCTCAGCCTCTTCTAGACAACGGATAGTGGCTTATGATCCAGGAAAAATGGGCTAATAAAAATCATAGGGAAATAAAAGTCATCAGTGAGAACTGGGAACACATATAATTAATTCTAAAAAGAAACTAATGCCTTTAAAGGAGCTTATGTACGTTTCATTTGCAGTTTTCCGTGAGATTTGTGGATCTTTTTCTCTCTTTTTAACTAGAGTTAGCAGAGTAAGGAAACATTTATTCAGTTGTACTTGGGGAAAACATTTGGGAAAAGTATTCAATGACTCAGGAATACTGGCAGATGGCCTCAGAGACCTTCTGACCCATGTCCTCCTTTTCAGGCAAGAGGTTCAGACCCAGGACCTTGCCAGAGCCTACAGATGGCGCCCTCAGGGCCAGCGGTCACCCCTCCTGGCTGCCAAAGCCTGTACCTTTTACTGCAGCAGGCCTCCCATTGCGGCAAAGAAGAAAGCAATGCCGTCACATTGGAAAACACAGGCTCTTTGAAATCAAACACACTTGTGTTCACATCTCACTACACCATGCACCAGCTCTGTGACCTTGGGCGAGTTCCTTACCCTTTCTGAGCCTTGAGACCTCTTTAGAAATTAGAGATAAGGACTTCTACAATTATTCACTCATTTGCATGTTCACTAACATTTAAAGGTGAGTATTATTTGCCAAGAATGGTGATAGGCTCTAGAGTGCTAGAGTGATGCCAGAGTGGTGAGTGGTGGATATACAAGAGAGACAAGACCTCCAGTTTCATGAAGCTAACATTTGAGTAACTTTGAGCTGGTTGTGGAAAAAATCCAGAGCAAGCCTGCTGACCATCAGCATTCATCAATGGCTACGTTGTTAACCTTCTTTCAGGACTCCCTCACCTGCCTGGTTGTTCTGGATACTTTTGCTTGGTGTAGGCCTCGAGGGTGGCATAGACCTTCTCCCGCAGAGTCTCTACCTCAGACGGGTTGGAGAGACCCTTGGCATCTGAAAAAGACAGCTGATTAAGCCTCTGGTTACGCACCTCTGTGGAACACGCTGTTACAGAGGCTGTCCCCATGCATATAGGCCACCTCCTGTAGAGTTACTAGAGACGCATGGATGAGGGGCGCTGTGAAATACACAGAGCTGGTGCTTTGTGCCTGCCTATCTACCCAATAAACTCTTGAAGCAAAGGTACCCAGGACTGACTCCCAAGGAGGAGAGTTTCCTTTTATCTGGGCCATTGTACGTATACGACCTTTACACATTTATTGAGTGTTTGCTCTGTGCTAAGCGTGGGCTGAATGAAAAGACAAAAACCAGACATACCCATGTCCTGCTTCCACTAACTGATCACCTAATTCAAGAGATGAAGTGCGTGCATCAGTTACTATGTAATTCTGAATACTCATCTTTCCCTACCCATGGCAGCCTCTGGTGAAAGCTGAGCTCTGGCTCCTCCTTGCAATGCTTTTCCTCCTTGAGACCCCAGGACATCATTCCCTGTCTGACCCACTGTTCCCTCGTAGGCACCTTTGCTGTTTCTTCCTTTTCTCCACAACTTCTAAATGTGGCCACGCCCCAGGACCCAGTCCTCAGCCCTCTGCTCTGCTCTGCTCTGCTTACTCCCTGGATGAGTTCGCACCAGCCTCAGAGCTTTCCACGCTAGGTATAGGCTGACAGCTCTCAAATGTACATCTCTGGTCCTGCCTCTCCTCTGAACTCCAGAGTCACATGAATACTTGCTTCCTGGACAGCCACTCGTGGACATCTACGTCCAACTCAGAGTTTCATGTCCACCCACCCTTAAAACCTCCGTTTCAGTCAATGAAAATTGTTTTCCAGTTGTTCAGGAAAACGAAAATATTTAATGCCTCTCTTTCATATCTTAGGTATAATCTATCAGCAAAATCCCATAAGTTCTGCCAAAAAATATATGCAGAACCTGACTACTATTTTTTTTTTTTTTTCTTGCATGGAAGTAGTTTACTTGAGGCAGCGACGAAGGGAAGAGGAGGGAGGGGCCGGAAAAGAAAAAGCAGGGAAGGAAGAAAAGCCAACGCAAGAGCGCATGATTGGACCGATCATGGCCACGGGCAACTGGGACTCAGTCTCACAGGGACCCTCTAAGGAGGCATGTGGGATGTGCTGCAGAATTGTCCACCTGGGGAAGGAAGATGGAAGCACTTATTTACTCACTAGTTCCTGTCACCCCCGGAGAACCTGACCATTTTTTACCACCTCCTTTACTATCCTAGGCCTCTATCATTTTCCACCTTCCCCACTGACCCCCAGCATGCACACTCCACGCCCATTTGAGACACTTTTCAAGATGGCTCAAGGAGCAGAGGGCATGCAGAGGCGACTCTGTCCTCCCCACGGACAGGTCTCCCGGCCCTGCCTTCTCCGCCCTCTGTCTTAGCTGAGCTAGAAGGCCAGAGAACATCAGAGCGCTGGGGGCTGACCAGGGAGGAGGGCTAAGCAAGACGCTGTCACCTGGGTTAAACAGCACGATGGCTCGCAGGCACCCCAGCTCGGACTTATCCATCTGCATGTCCTTCATTTTGGAGACCAGCTCAGTCAGAACTCTGTTCACAGGAAACAATGACAGGTAATGAGAAAATCATGAGCACCAGACCAAAGGCTGATAAAATGAACGCAATCAGTATTTATTATGTACCCACCCCGCCCACATTTTCCAGTCAATGGGCCAGGTACTAGGGGCACAGAGATGAATCAGACGCAGTCCCTGATCTCGAGGAGCTCACAGTTTAATCAAAGCAACAGACACAGAAACAGCACATAGCAACAACACCAAGGCAGTGACTGACATAATCAAAGTCCCAGGAGGAGGCAAGGAACTCAGAGAGGGGGCTGGAAAAGCAGTGTAGAGGTTTTGGAAATTGGTAGAAATGCAACAGGCAAAGCAGGGCGAGGGCACTGCTTTTCTGGAAGAGCACAGTAAAGGATGGTGTTCACTGACACAGTAGAAATATTCAGGCACCATCAAGAGGGCTAAGTCCACTGAAGACCACGGGCGGAACATGTTGCGGGAAAAGGCAGGGAAGGAGTAGAGACATCTTAGATCGACACGCACATGGCCCTGGAAGACTGTTTATGTTGGGGTTGGAAAGGGACCACAGGTCCCCAGCACTGGGTAGAGACCATCTTCAAGCCCAACCTTCCTTTTCCTAGTGCGTCTCCATCCTGTCAACCCAAGTCATTCATCTCTACTCATTTCTCATCTTCTTAAATCACCTGGCTTAATTTCCCTGAGGGCACAGAATCCCAGACTGAGGCCATTGCTCCCTCAGGAGGCTTGCCCCGGAGAGATGGAAGTGAAGTTGCTCAGTCGTGTCTGACTCTTTCCGACCCCATGGACTATAGCCCACCAGGCTCCTTCGTCCATGGGATTATCCAGGCAATAGTACTGGAGTGGGGTGCCATTTCCTTCTCCAGGGGATCTTCCTGACCCAGGGATCGAACCCAGGTCTCCCGCATTGCGGGCAGATGCTTTAACCTCTGAGCCATTTGGTAAGCTTAAGAAAGATGGAGGGTCCAGGAAAAACCCTAGCTCATCTTTCCTGGACTCCTAAAGTCAGATTCTAAGCCTTCATTCCTGTCCCAGCCCTCTCGGATAAGCAGTTCAAACCCCCCACCCCTACTCAGTCATGTCCAGCTCCAGAGACTGTAGCCCGCCAGGCTCCTGTGTCCATGGGATTCTCCAGGCAAGACTACTGGAGTGGGTTGCCATTTCCTTCTCCAAGGGATGTTCCTGATCCAGGAATTGAACCCAGATCTCCTGCATTGCAGGCAGATTTTTTGCCGACTGAGCCACAAAGGAAGCCCAGTCTTACTAGGTGATGTTAGCAACACCGTCTCTTCCTTGGAAACCCATAGGTTTTCATCTGCCAGCAACTCTGTTGGCCTCTGACTGGCTCTGTCTCCTTGAATCAACATTTCTTTTAATCACTTTCTCATTTCCCAGGTTTCTGCTTTCATGTGCTTAATGGTCTCTGCTTCCAGCCATATATGTAGAGCTGCTTGAGCTATCCATTCTAAGCACACACATGCACACACGAATACACACACACATGCTGGAAACAGAAGCGAGCCACCTGTCAAAGATGGAGCCAACCCCAGCGCTGTGGGCACTGCTTCGGTGGACGTGTAATCCCGTGGCCAGAAGGATGCCATCCTGCACAGAAACCGAGCGGTGGGAAAAGGACGCGATCAGCAGCTCATTCCACCCTGCAAGGATAAGGAGGTGGCCTTGAGGGAAACCTGACCGCACTCTCGCTTCATGGATAGTCATCCAAGGCCTGTATTATTATCCTTTGAAATAAAAGTAGAATCAGAAATCCAGTTCCAGACAATACTGCTAATTAGTGAAGAAACCAACGATAAGACTGGGGCCTCCTGACTTGGGGCTATGCCCATCCCCCAGTCTCCCCCTATGCTGCCTAGAATGGCAGCTTGAGAACAAGGACTGTTTATTCCCCAATCCATCAACAGATATGGATTGAACACTTCACAGGTAATGGTCACTATGTTAGCTGCCGTGGTGGATAAAGCAAGCATACCTTGCAGTCTCTGCCCCCAGGACCTGACAACTTAGTTTTATTTCTTTGGCGTTGTCTAGTATCACCCAGCATGGCATGAAGCTTTCCATCGACACTCAGGGATCGCTCATTATTTCATAGGAATGAAATGAGTGCACTGGCTTCCAAGGCTCAGCCAATCTTCATGAAATTTCTCTGCTGGCTCTGGGACAAAGAGGAGCTTTGGCATATGTCAACTGCAGTGTCCCAGAAATGGGAAGCGAGAGAGATTACAACACGTAGAATATTAAAATAGGAAGGGACCCTGGAATCCATCTAGTACCAGTCTGAGCAAAATCTTTGGCTTCCCTTAGTTCATCTGTGAAATGGAATATCTCTGTTTTCCAATTTCATAATAATAATGAGGCAGAGCTTCAGGTTGTCTTCAGTAAAAACTATTTAACTCTCTTCAAAAATTAAATGCAAATTATAAAGGCTATGTAAAATTCACACAGAAAAATAGTTCTTTCCTGGTCACTATAAGGATTCTAGGAAGCAGTTTAAGAAAACCAATGAACAGAAAAGTCTCTGCTTCTTACTAACTTGCCTCTTTTTGAATTTTTATGTGTGTGTTTAAAAGTTATTTTTCTCTGATGATAAAATGCATGTAGAAACTAATACAAGTTTCATTGTGTAAAAAAAAAAAATTAAATATCAAAAAAGAAAAAGTCTTATTCTTCCATTAACAAATTGTTTTGTTTGGGAATGAAAAGTTGGGAAGAGGGCCATCTAAATTTAAGAGATTGTAAGTAATATAAAAAAGAACAATCTCACATAGGATAATCCTGTCTCAACAAGATGCACCAGCTTGGATGGGTTCAACTCCATCAGGTCACTTGTTTTAGAATTCCAAGGGCAAAATGGCAACCCATGTGCTTGTCCCAGGAAACAAGGATCCTTAGTATCACTTACCCGCCCGGAGCAGGATGACTTGGTCCTCCAAGGTGAGGTCAGAGAAGTGGGGAATACGCTTGGCCCATTCAACGAGAGTAAAAAGCTGCTTATCCGCAGCGTGGCATATATTGGTGACAGGGTCATTAGTCTAAAAAAAGAACAAAAGAATCTGAAGGGACAGATTCTAAGACTCACACACGTCCCTTGCCCACGTCTAGCCCATCTAAGATATGGCAGCTGGATGGAGATCTAAGGCCACCTACCGAACTCTCCGTGTTCATGTCACCATAGGATTCTGTCTTTGGTTCAACAGCAAGTTCAGCTTCCAGAATCCTCTCCACGGGCATATCTTCATGGCCACTGTTGGCACACTCTGCCTCACTCTCAGCTCGCTCCCGGCTTCTCTGCCTTTCTTCCTGCACAGCTGGCAGGGACAAGGATGTGCAGGTGTTACCATGTGCCCAGGACAACAGTGGGAAATTTAGTTACCTCCCTAAGCCTCCATTTCCTCATCTGTAAAATGGGCACCATCATGGTAGTGAATCAGGACATTGTCATTTTAATAAGAAAGCAGGGTGTTTGCTTATGCCTGTGCAAGTCCATATTCTTTCCAGTTCATAATGATGACCTCTCTAAGAAGTATTCATTTTAAGCTTTAATTACCCCAACTTTGCCCTTTCTTTAAATGAACCACTATCTCCTTGCATGCTGTATGCCATGTCCTTTCTCCACCTGCTACCTCTAATAAACTACGAGCACGCAATAGTTAAGTAACAAGCACATTACTCTAAAAACTCCCTCTGTCAGATCCTATGCATCATCCTTGGCATTCACGTCCCATTAGGTCTGCCCCTAGTGCACCAGCCTGAACACAACATCACCTGATCTGACTTGTCAGGGAAGATCTTTAGGGAGCCATGCGGGCATTTAGTAAGCAGAAGGGTGGAGGAATGTCACCTAGATGACATTTCAGAATCAGTAGATGATTTAGGGGGTGAGGAAGGGTACACAGGCAGAGGGGGAGGCTGGGATTTTCTCAGATTCCCAAAACTTAGAGTTTTCATCTAGAACCTTCTGGGTCTGTGCATGAGAATATCGGCCAGACTCCTTCCCCAATTCTGTCCTCTTCATTGGGAGGACAGTCTCTATGACGTTAGTTTCAGTTCTCTCAAAAGCTTTAGTTTTCATCTTATTCCCAGTAGCAATAAACAGAATTCAATATTAGCACACATCTTTTTAAATCCCAAGAATCAAGAAAAGTATACTCTAAACAGTGGCTAAGCAGGACCTTGGTGATAACTACTCCATCAGAGACTTCTGCGTCTCATCCCCTCTCCTTCCCTCCCCATCATCCACTTTCCCAGGCACCTCCTACTCTCTGAGGGCAGAAGGAGCTACAGAGGCTGCAGGATGAACTGGGACTGGCTGCTGGACATTTAGTTTGTCACGCAAGGGATATTATCCATCTGTCAAAGTAGGTCAGAAAAGGGTCTGCCTCACAGACACAGCTGATGCATCACAGTTTCAAACAGAGATGCACCAAGAAGCCTTAAGATGAGAATAATACTCAAGGGTTGAGAGGGAAGGAGGGCAGGAAGGAAGGAGTAAAGGAAGAAAAGGAAGAGAGACTAAAGCAAGAGATTAAGAAAAAGAAGAAACAGGAAAGAAAGAGAACAAAGATGAGAAAATAGCAGAAGAGCGAAAATCATGTACTTGGAGTCAAATCTTTTTCAGAACGGGCCTGACCATTTCCTAGCTAGTAGCATCAGATATGTTACTCAGCCTACAAAGCCTTCAGTTCAGTTCAGTCGCTCAGTCGTGTCCAACTCTCCGCGACCCCATAAATCGCAGCACACCAGGCCTCCCTGTTCATCACCATCTCCTGGAGTTCACTCAGACTCACGTCCATCGAGTCCGTGATGCCATCCAGCCATCTCATCCTTGGTCGTCCCCTTTTCCTCCTGCCTCCAGTCCCTCCCAGCATCAGAGACTTTTCCAGTGAGTCAACTCTTCTCATGAGGTGGCCAAAGTACTGGAGTTTCAGCTTCAGCATCATTCCTTCCAAAGAAATCCCAGGGCTGATCTCCTTCAGAATGGACTGGTTGGATCTCCTTGCACTCCAAGGGACTCTCAAGAGTCTTCTCCAACACCACAGTTCAAAAGCATCAATTCTTCGGCGCTCAGCCTTCTTCACAGTCCAACTCTCACATCCATANTTCACTCAGACTCACGTCCATCTAGTCAGTGATGCCATCCAGCCATCTCATCCTCTGTCGTCCTCTTTTCCTCCTGCCTCCAGTCCCTCCCAGCATCAGAGACTTTTCCAGTGAGTCAACTCTTCTCATGAGGTGGCCAAAGTACTGGAGTTTCAGCTTCAGCATCATTCCTTCCAAAGAAATCCCAGGGCTGATCTCCTTCAGAATGGACTGGTTGGATCTCCTTGCACTCCAAGGGACTCTCAAGAGTCTTCTCCAACACCACAGTTCAAAAGCATCAATTCTTCGGCGCTCAGCCTTCTTCACAGTCCAACTCTCACATCCATACATGACCACAGGAAAAACCATAGCCTTGACTAGACGGACCTTAGCCTCTCTATATGTAAGGTGAGGCTTGTAGTACTTAACCTAGATTGTTTTCTGAGGATTAAATGAAGTAATAATTTAAAAGTTAAAACATAGAGTTTTTCCTCCCCTTTACACTCTTGGACGCTGCTCTGGACCTCTCTCCATCCCCTCTTTGGACCTCATCCTCTTTCTCCTTGCTTCTCTTTTCCCCTCATCCTTTCTTTCTGTCCATTCTGTTAGCCCTCATTCACTGACAACATACAGAAACTCTCATATGTGTTTTTATATTCAGTTGGATTTGCTGGTTAAAGTTGAATGCTTCTTGTATTAATTTTTTAAGATAGGTTAATGGGCTTCTATTTGTCTTAATTTGAAAAGATGGGGAAAGCAATATAAGTTCTTTTTGTGGTCCTCAATTGATTTCTTCTATAGATTTGTAACACTCAATGAAAATAACTTTCAAGCTTCAAAGAAAATAACCTTGGCTTCAGGGAATTAGATCCTAATTCCAATTCTGTCATTAATTGAGTGATCCCTTTCTATTCATTTCTCTTTTTTTGTGCCATGAATCTTACTGTCGTCAATAGAAGTCCAGTATCTCTGGTTGGAGGAAATTCTCTATGGACAGACGTTTTGAACTACTGCTATTCCATACATCAGGCTTCATTTAGGGGACAGAGGGATATAAAACTGGATTATTCTTTAGTCCAACATATATCTATTGAGATGTACTAAAATAGCCACAATTTATCAAGCTCTTCCTCTGTGTCAGAATTGTGCTTAACATTTTTCATAGATTATGTGTCATTTAACCCTCTGAAGAGCTATCAACCACAGAGAAGTTAGGTGACCTGCCTAAGGTCACAGAGCTAGAAAATGATGAAGTCAGCATTGTAGATAGACTTAGGCTGGCAGTCTGAGCCTACCTCTAACCCCTCTTTACTACCTCCAAAGCTGTAGGCTGGTTGGACTAATAAATCTACAGGGATATCAAATGTTGCCTAAATTGCCTGAAAATAATCCATTCTCTTACTACCCAAACCACATTCAGTTCAGTTCAGTTCAGTCGCTCAGTTGTGTCCGACTCTGTGACCCCATGAATCACAGCACGCCAGGCCTCCCTGTCCATCACCAACTCCCCGAGTTCACTCAGACTCACGTCCATCAAGTCAGTGATGCCATCCAGCCATCTCATCCTTTGTCATCCCCTTCTCCTCCTGCCCCGAATCCCTCCCAGCATCAGAGTCTTTTCCAAGAGTCAACCTTCACATGAGGTGGACAAAGTACTGGAGTTTCAGCTTCAGCATCATTCCCTCCAAAGAAATCCCAGGGCTTATGTCCTTCAGAACGGACTGGTTGGATCTCCTTGCAGTCCAAGGGACTCTCAAGAGTCTTCTCCAACACCACAGTTCAAAAGCCACATTATATGACCCCAAATTGTGGAAACAGACTAACCCAGATCCCTGATTGTTTGGTGGCCTGGATGCCAGAGGGTCCCAGTCCTACAGCAGCTCTGCCATTAGCTTGCTATGTAAGCTTAGGCAAGACTCTAGCCTCTCAGAACTTCTGCTTCTTCTTTCAGAAAATAAATGTGTTACATCAGACAACAGCAAATGTCCATTTCAGCTTTACCCCAATATGTACCCTGATCCCAGACAGGTGAATTCTGAGCCCACCTCAGTTTTATCTCTTTCTATCTGTCCAACTCTCTAGTAATATAAATTCCATAGTTTCACTCAGTTATCTGTTCCAGAATTTCATTCTTCTTGTCCACAAGAAGGTGTATAAACTGAGCCTTAAATTTTGCAAATAAAGACCAGAAATGATAGTGGCAAAGGGAAGGCTGTCCAGTCACTTTTTAAAAGTGACATTTCTTATAGTGAGATGAGGAATTGATTCATTTCTTCACTTTCTCTTTGTCAGGGTAAATAGTATGAATTCCTTTAGCAACTTCCCAGACAGCCCGTTTCCACTCCTAATTTTTAATGGTTCAGCTTTTCATCACTCTTGTTTCACCACATTATTTTTTTAAATTCAGAAACCAAAACTGGACCCAATTTTCTAATAATGAATCAGAATACTAGGTTTAAAAAGAATCTAGAGCTTATTATTCAGAGTAAGTCAGAAAGAAAAGGACAAATAGCATATGTTAATGCACACATATGGGATCTAGAAAGATGGTACCAACAATCCTACATGCAGGCAGCAAAGGAGACACCAACATGAAGAACAGACGTTGGGACTCAGTGGGGGAAGAGCGTGTAATGCTTTGAGAGAACAGCATTGAAACAGATATATTACCGTGTGAAAACCAGAGGATCCGTGCAAGTTTGACGCAGGAAGCAGGGCACCCAAAGTCAGTGCTCTGGGATAACACAGAGGAACAGGGTGGGGAGGGAGGTGGCAGGAGGGTTCAGGATGGGGGGACACAGGTATACCTAGGGCCAATTCATGCTGATGTATGGCAAAAACCTTCACAATATTGGAAAGTAATTATTCTCCAATTAAAATAAATAATTTCTTTTATAAAAAGGACAGCCCAGGCTGTTATAATCCACATGTCCCTGTTTGACTTACTTTTTTAAAATAAAGAATCACGTTTCCCATAGTTTTCACCATGAACCACTCTGACCCTAATTGAGCCGGAAATATTTAGGTTGAGTTTTGAGAGACAGAATTAGACTGTGAAGCAACAGAATAGAATATAAGTGATTCTCAGTCAGTAGCAATCACACTCTATACTTATGGGAGACGCACTTTGGGGTCATTAATTTTTTGACTATCACAGTGGTGGAAGCTACAAAGAGTGAGTTATCAGCTCGATCCTGGTGAAGAGAAGACCATCTCTACCATCTGATTTGTCACATCACATGTTCCAGTCTAGAAAATCGTTGACCCTTCTACAGAAAGTATGACACAAACATAAAGTAGACACCCAGTTAATACTTGATGAATGAATGACTGAGCAAATGAATCATTTAGAAGCACCTGAATTACTAAAACATCTGACTCCAATATTAATTTAAACCACTCATTGATTCTCTCAACAAATATTTCCTAAATATCCACTATGTCCTAGTCCCTGGTGATACAGCAGTATGGGGTAGGGAGGCAGGAAAAATACCCCTGCCTTTTTGGAGACAGGCAGTAGACAAAATTTAAATATGTATCAGATAGTAATAAATGCTGTAGGAAATAAACTGGGAAGTATTAGGGGTGGTTGATGTGATTTGAGTCAGTGTAGTCAGGCAAAACTTTAAGAAGTTTACAAGTAAAGATATGAAGGAGAAGAGAGCCACACAGACACCCGAGAGAGGGCAGTCTGAGCAGACAGAATAGTAAGTGTAAAGCCCTGAGGCTGGAGCAGAAAGACAGGGGGTAGCCAGACCATGTACAGACTTGAAGTCATAACCAGGATTCTGCCTTTCTTCTAAGCAAGAAGTGAAGGCACTAGAGCATTTTGGTGAAAGAAAGGCTTCCCCTGACCCACTTGTTCAAAGACTCACTCTGGTTGCTTTGATAAGGAGAGGCTGAAGGAAGATAAAGACGGAAGCAAGCAAACTTCTTAGGAGGCTATTTGTGTTATTACAAAAAAACAAACAAAAAAACAGTGGCTTGGCAATAACAGTAAAAACGGTGAGACACGAAAAGATTCTTAACATATTTTCAGAAAGAGACAAGATTTCCTCACCCATTGAATGTGTTGCATGGGAAAAAAAAAAAAAGAGAGGTGTTAAATGGCTTTTGAACTGAGTAGCTGAAAAAAATGGCTATTTTCTAAAATGGGGAGAACCATATGATGAACAGGCTGAGAGGGCAGGTTTGGGTCTATCAATTTGAGATTCTTGATAGATATCAGAGTGAGATTCCATCCTTAGTTCCATAGTTCCTTCTTGCTCTGGTAGGAAAAGAGATGTGAGATGAGCTCTGAGCTGGAAGTAAGTTCCAGTCTCTGTTTATCACCTATCCTTGGGACCTTGGGAAACTCACTCCACCAATTCAAGTCTATTTCCTCAGCTATAGAATGGTTAGGTAAAGAAGCTGCCTGCAATGCAGGAGACCCAGGTCCAATCCCTCTGTTGGGAAGATCCCCTGGAGAAAGGAATGGCTACCCACACCAGTATTCTTGCCTGGAGAATTTCATGGACAGAAGAGCCTGGTGGGCTACAGTCCATAGGGCCTCAAAGAGCTGGATACAAGCGAGTGACTAACACTTTCACTTTCAGAATGGTTAGGGTTATTAAGTTATTCTTAAGGGCCACCTCCATCCCAAATATTCTAAGAGTGCCATTTTTTCCTTGCTGGTAGGATTCTTTCCTATAAGGGGTCCAAACCCTTTTTTCACTGGTCCTTTTAGCCAGCCTCCCCCCTCCTCATATAGGAGAAGTTCTTTAAGAATAAAGAGTCACCTGGGAGAGACCAAAAAAAAAAAAAAGCCTTGTTCCCATTTCTGAGAGGCTCTTGACTCTTGAATCTATTAAGATTTACCATTTACACCCTGTACTAGCTAATTAACTTCTTGATTTGATTTATTTGTGTTACTTAATGAAAAGACTTTTTGATCTTGTAAATAAACAGAAAGCATGTTCAGACTTTTTTCCCCTAAGACAACCCAGCTAACCTACCCTGTAAATTAGAAAGACATAACATTTTAAAAGTACACAATGATGATCCCTCTGAATGAGAAAGCTGTCTGATTATTGGTAATGCCAATAATCCCCAAAGACTTTGGAATATACCAATCTCAGAGGATTTATAGCAGACCAAGGTTATAAAAGCCCAGAGAGATTAATCAAACCAGCAGGCTTCCCCAGGGTGAGGATTAGTGGGGAGAGTCAGCTCTGCCCAGAAAGTCAGTCTGATGCTCCATGGTAGGCCAGCACCCTGAGACCTCAGCTCTAACACTGCCTGGATATTGGAAGAGGAAGAGAGTAGATCCCGTTTGGACCATCATCTGAGGTCCAGGACAGGAGAGAATGGTGAAAAAAAATGTTCCTGCTTGCTTTGCTTAGGGATACACACTTTGCAGGGCAGGAGGCATTCAATTGCAGCACTTGAGAAATCATGGCACCCTTCTCTGCCTCAAACTTGTTCACATAGTCCAGCCTAGCAGGACTCTTGCCTGTGTCCTGCACTTGCTTCCATTATGTATATGCAAGCTGCTCTCTCCCCTGAGCGGAGAGCAGGGGAGCGGGAAGCCTTACCTTCCCTCTTCATGCCCATGACCAGGCACTTCTGATAGCGGCAGTACTGACAGCGGTTGCGCTGACGCTTGTCAATGAGGCAGTCTTTGTTATCCCGACACGTGTAGATGAGGTCTTTCCTTATGGTTCTCTTGAAGAACCCTTTGCAGCCTTCACAACTGTACACCCCGTAGTGCTTCCCTGGCCACAAGAGAAGGACATTCCATAAGTTGTTCCTGTGTTTATCTGGGTCTTTCATTCAAAAGAATCTCTTGGCTCTCCTCAGAAAAACTAGCACATCACCTCGGCAATGGGAACAAAAGCAAAGAATATCTTGCAGAGAATGCAAGCTTGACGACAGGAACCAAACCAAGGCGGAGTAAATATGCTCTTTCTTGTGTCTACCCTCTAGAAGCAATTCTCTGGAATCACTAATTCCAGTAATTCCAGAGAATGTTGTTAAAATAGTCTTGACCTAAGACTTTGTTTCCATTTATTTAACAGGTCAATTCTTATGGTTAGTTAAGCAAAATGTTCTACCTTCATTCAAGACATTAGTGTACATAAAAAATTAAAATATCTATGATTGTTGTGTATTATCCAGCAGGGAAATAACCTGTTTCACTTATATCTCTCCATAACTGAAGTCTGAGGACTTAGGAATCTCTCTTCGAACTATTATCCTTCATCATAAACTATGTACAAGAAACTAACTTATAAATTTTTCAAATAGTATTGCCTATCAGAGGAGTAAACTGTTATATGACCTTTACGGCATAACGTGACGTGTAATCTTGAGATATGACATAAAGATCTGATGGAAGGTGGTTTTACTTGATCCAGGATAATCTGTTACCTCTTTCATTGCCCTTATTACCTGTTCCACACATCCAGTTTTCCGTGACCCCAGCCAAGGATGGCCAATTAATGTCAGGAAAGCCACCTCACACAGGACCACACAGGCATCAAGAATCAGTCACCAGTCCTGGGTGGTCTGGTGGCTTTACGACTCTACTCTGAAAGCAAGGGGCTCGGGTTCAATATCTGGTCAGGGAGCTAGATCCCATATGCTGCAACTGAAAAAGATCCTGCATACCACAACTAAAAAGATCCCACATGCCCAGTTAAGTCCCCGCACAACCAAAGAAATAAATATTTTAAAAAGGAGTCTTTCTAGGTAGACGTCTTCCCAATACTACACACCAGGCGGCTGTGCTCA
This sequence comes from Neotragus pygmaeus, assembly GCA_006410875.1. Lineage (NCBI taxonomy): Eukaryota > Metazoa > Chordata > Mammalia > Artiodactyla > Bovidae > Neotragus > Neotragus pygmaeus. Next base: position 11,565 of record SJYV01046833.1, on the reverse strand, counting down.
ATTGGTTGAAATTGTGAGACCTGAACAATATAATGAGACAAATTATGCAACACAAATTTATGTCTGATTCTTGAGTGTGACATGTGATGCAGTTTAGCTATAGACCTGATATGACTTTTCTAATCTGGTGAATCTGAAGTCCCTGAGAACTAACCAATGTTAATATCTGGATCCCAGGAGCTTATATTTCAGAGGAAGCCACTTTAACGTGCAATGGTGGCTAGAGATAGCCTGCTTGATGAAGTCAGTCTGTGTCTAATCAGCTGACTACACCGATTTACTGAACTCATAGAATAACAAATAACGCTCTCAGCTCTGAAGTATCTGTCATTAAGAAACATGGGACCAACTTATCATTTCCATGGTTCTCCCATACATGAATGAACCGCCCAACTTCAATTAAACCATAGCAGGAAAAAACTCTCTATCAGGGTGTGGCTGGAATTCTGTTGCTATCGCAATGGCCAAATTTGCCCAATTTGGGAAGAACTTTTTGAGAACAAGCAGACACTAGCCATGTAGCTAAGCTCCAAGCACTGGGAACTTTCAATGGAGTGACATTTTGCAGTGACTTTAGCGGCAATAAAAAGCAGAGAAAATATTGTCAGCCATCATAGACAGACATAGAAATCTTCCTCATCTTCTCTTTCATCAAGTCAGAGATTCAATTATCATCAAAATTGTTGAGATAGGGAGTAGAGGGGCAGGAATTTTGGAAAGGTAGGGGAAAAAGTCACAAAAGAAATAATTTGGGCAAAAGTGGAAGAAGATAAAGAGAATAAAATCAGGGAAAACGATAATTTCCACCCAGGGAAACATGTTAAAAGCCTAAAAGGTGGTAGAAGGAAATTTGCTAAAATATCAAAGGGTTTCTCTTTGTTGGAAACATTATAGATAACTTTTTTAGTTTTCACTGGTAACTTTCTAGTTCTCCCATATTTCATACATTAAGATATTATTTTTAGAATTATAAAATTAAATTTTTTAAATTAAAGAGACTTTAGGTTGAAATACTTGCTCATCACAACCATTTTTTAAATCCCAGATACACATGCAACACAGTAATTCCAGAGAAGCTTCCTGAAATGTTTCCTATAAATCTAACCGCCTAAAGTGAAATCATGCTTTAAATTCATCAAGACTGTGGTGACAGAAATTTACAGCCTGGACCCCAGCTTAGATCATCATAAAGGACTCCTTTTTTCTTCTTGAGTTCAAAGGAACCAAGTGGGAAGCAGAACAGGTGTCTTCTCTGGGACCTGCGTTGCATGGGGCTCTTGAGAGGGGTGTCTGTCTCTGTACATACCTGAGGATCTGTCCCCACAGATGGCACAGATGTGCTTCACCAGAGACCCCGGGCTGGTGGATGGGCAGTTCATGTGTCCAATGCCAGGAAGCCCTGGTAAGGGCTTGATGTCCTCTGAAATGCTGACACTGTTGACCACATTTAGCTTCAAAAAAGAAAAAAAAAGATACAATAAAACACAGAGCCAGAGGAAACCCACACCCCAAGGCAGAAACTAACAAGGCTTTCCTTGGGGAGAAAAACCAGTTTCTATTTCAAGAAGTAGTTTCCAAGTAGAGAGTGTTTAAAACTGCCTCAGAAGAATGTGAATTTAAGAGAGAAAAAGAGCAACATAGAGGAGCTAAGTCATTTCTAAATGCCAAAACCTAAACTGAAAACCACAACACATCCACATCAGAGCTCTCAATTGTAACTCATTTTACTCGTGTATTATTTGAGCTAGAAATCCACACTGAGCAGCACACTTAGGACAAGTCTGTGTATTTCTAAATTTTTTATTAACTACCTCTTGCCTATTCAGCAGCGCTCCAAGAGGAGATATAGCCCTCAGGCAAAAGACTGAGACTCTGAGAGAACCAAGCAAAATATGCAAATCCATTTGTTTAGAGAATCAGCAGACATTCACAAGCACTCATTAGGTCAGGCTCCAAGCAAGGCTCTGTAGTACAAAGGTAAGTAAAATGCACACTTAAGATGTTTGCAGTAAAATGGACGAGGAGATGATGTGTGGCGGTCATCTCAGTGAACCTACTTAAGACACTAAGCCAAATGCCCAAATCACTGCAGTAGCACTAAAAATTAACTTAAAAGCCCCTGATAATACTTTAGAACTTGTCTATAAGGAAAAAATAACTTCCATGGAAATGTAAAATTTTTAGCACCAAAGACCAGCACTTCCCAGTACCTGACATCAACCCAGCACATGGTAGTGTGGTAGGAGGAAGATGGGCCTCTAGGCTGGACAGCTGGTGTTTGTCAAGTGGGGTAGAAATGAAGCGTTGTTCTCACCCAGGCTCCAAGGACAAAGCTATGGCAACAGCTGAACTCTGTTAAAGTAGAGAGGTAAGGTGTTCACTCTTGAAATCAAGGAAGACTTCCCTGTCTGCACATGTGCGGGAAGGCTCCTTGGGGTCAAAAAGGGAGGGGGCTCCATGGGCCGCATGCCATAAAAAGTGTGAACATGCGCCCAACAGCCCTCTGCAGTGGGATCCATCTTAGCACAAAGTTGCGAACATATCTTGGGGAGCGTTCTAGGAGCAGTCAGATGTGAAGAAAGCAGAGATGTTACTTTGCCGACTAAGGTCCATCTAGTCAAGGCTATGGTTTTTCCTGTGGTCATGTATGGATGTGAGAGTGGGACTGTGAAGAAGGCTGAGCGCCAAAGAATTGATGCTTTTGAACTGTGCTGTTGGAGAAGACTCTTGAGAGTCCCTTGGACTGCAAGGAGATCCAACCAGTCCATTCTGAAGGAGATCAGCCCTGGGATTTCTTTGGAGGGAATGATGCTAAAGCTGAAACTCCAGTACTTTGGCCACCTCATGCAAAGAGTTGACTCACTGGAAAAGACTCATGCTGGGAGGGATTGGGGGCAGGAGGAGAAGGGGACGACCGAGAATGAGATGGCTGGATGGCATCACTGACTCGATGGACCTGAGTCTGACAGAACTCCGGGAATTGGTAATGGACAGGGAGGCAACCAGTCCATTCTGAAGGAGATGAACCCTGGGATTTCTTTGGAAGGAATGATGCTAAAGCTGAAACTCCAGTACTTTGGCCATCTCATGCGAAGAGCTGACTCATTGGAAAAGACTCTGATGCTGGGAGGGATTGGGGGCAGGAGGAGAAGGAGACGACCGAGGATGAGATGGCTGGATGGCATCACTGACTGGACGGACATGAGTCTGAGTGAACTCCGGGAGCTGGTGATGGACAGAGAGGCCTGGCATGCTGCGATTCACGGGGTCGCAAAGAGTCGGACATGACTGAGCGACTGAACTGAACTGAACTGAACTAATTGGCCAGTGTAAACAAAGACAAGCTTCCCAGGTGGCGCTAGTGGTAAAGGATCATCCTGCCAATGCAGGAGACAGGAGAGACTTCGGTTCAATCCCAGGGTCAGGAAGATCCCCTGGAGGAGGAAATGGCACCTCACTCCAGTATTCTTGCTAGAAGAATCCCTTGAATAGAGGAGCCTAGCTGGCTACAGTCCATGGGGTGGCAAAGAGTCAGACATGGCCAAGCATCTGAGTGCACACACAAAGACCCAGAAGGACAGTGCTGCATAAGTGATTTAAAGCGCCTCTTTACTGCTCTGCTCCTCCTTCGGGATGCCCACACTCCTCCCCAGGTGTGGATTTCTGCCTAGCTTCAGATTTACTGTGCTCCTCCTCACTAGAGAGGATGCTCATACTCTTTCTTTCTGGGTGTGTATTTCTTCCTTACTTTTGTCTTAAATAAACTGTTTTTCTGTGTGCTCTCCCATACCTGTTAGCTGTTTCTCTAATGCACTTTGTAACTATTTTTACAGCTTTTGCCTCCATGAAACATTCTTGCTTTCCAACAGGGGAAAGAGCCAGGGCCACTTTGCTTCTAGCCCCTAATCCCTGGTTGGCTAGGATTCCTGGTTTTCATCCAGGTTACCCGGGTTCAATACCTGGAGCTAAGATCTCTTTGCAGGATCGCTCACCTCTATGTCTCTGGGATCAGTAGGGAATTGGTAGAACTGAATGGCTCAAAAAAGGAACATTGTATGATGCCTTTCCTTACCGCTTATCACAAGTTAGCATTAGCTCCTCACCACCACCAACTCCATGTCTCTTGGTGCCCTGATGGAGATGACCGAGACGCCACTGCTACCTGTTTTCTACTCATCAAAGAAAAGTTAAATAAACATAAGTCCGTCATCAATCAGCAGCATTTCTGTACCATGGGTACAGGTCAATATTTCAGACACTGTGAAGGGAGATATAAAAGCTAGATCTGTCCTCACTCCTCAGTCTCAGTGAGGAGTCAGCACACGCACGAACGCTAACACTTCCAAATACAAACAAAGGGGACGCTTTGGTGCTCAGGTACCCAGTGGCAGCACCCGGTGGATGCCTGGGGGTTTTAGGGAGGGCCCACCGACTTCTGCATGGTCTATATGAATTCTGAGTCACACTGCCCAACCGAAGAGACTGCAACTTCCAAACTGAACCAGAGGTAGGATTGTCTTCTCTATTTGAGGCCTTTGAAACACAAGAAATGATCAATAAAACATAAAATATAACAGAGCCTGAATTACTACCTTTCCAATTTACTACCTTTTCAATTCACCAAACAAATATTTATAGAGCAGGAGGTGGGCAGAGGTTCTGGATTAAATGCTGTAAGGGATGCAAAAAAGAAAAGGTAGCATTCAGGGCCTTGCTTTGAAATCAAAGTCACCAGGAATGTTTAAAAATTAATTTGTGTGAGAAATGAAAACACATATGTGATGAAAGAATTCTCCCTCCTCTTCTTCCTCCTCCCTCCTTTTTGTAAAAGGCTAAGACAAGATATCTAGAATTTATGTTCAGTAATTTTTTTCTTTTGGCATAATACAGTGGTTCTCACTGCCGAATGTACTCCTGGGAGCTTTGGAAAAAAATTAATTCCAAAGTCCCACACCAAGAAATGGTCTGAGGGTCATTGGTGCTGGCATTTCTTTAAGTTGATCAGATAACGCTAATGGCAGTCCAGGGTTCTGAAACACTGATGTAGAGGAGAAAACTTGCTTTGAAATCACACAGCCCTGGGATTGACTCCCCGTCTACCCTTATTAGCTGCATGACTTCAAAGAAGTCTTGGATCCCAGGTCAACATCCATCCTTATTTATCTTCTTTGACCTTCTGTCTCCTTGTCTGTAAAATGAACATAGTAATACCTAACTTACAGAGTCACTGGGAGGATTAGATGAGATGATAATGTAAAATGCCTGTCACAATGCCTGGTACACAGTAGATGTTCCATAAATTAGAGCTCTTATCATCCCAATAAAATCTGGTTAATTCAGATTTTGAATGTTTATTATGAACCAGCATTCTGCTATGTGTTAGGAATTCTGAGCATCTCAAGGAAAGTTAGATCCATCCCATGAAAAGGAAATATTTTAGAGAGCTCTCTAACTGACCTTTGTCTGCATATCTGGAAATGGATAAGAAAGATCATGGGAATAAGGAGGAAGACAGTATCACCTGGGGCTCAGGAGACCCTCACCCACCTTCCCTTCCCACTCCCATCTCCAGTAGGACCAGCTCCACCTTCTCCAGTCTGCATTGATCACAGAACAGTAATCATTGTTCTTGCTACTCAGTGCTACCATCCAAGGAAAGTTTGCTCACAGCCAGTTAATTATTTTAATCCTCACAACAACTCTATGAGGTTTTCCTATTTTTCAGCTGAGGAAACTGAGGCATAAAGCGGTTCATTTATTCATTCATTCACAGGTCCTACTGGGATACAAAAGAGAAGATGCAAGCACTGCCTCAGGAAACTGGCCATCAACGAGATAAAAAGCTTGTTGGGATAATTTAGGAAAGAAAGATCACAAGCAAGGTTAGGGAAGATGTCTCCAAGGAAGGAGCATTTGCTCTGGGACTTGACAACTTTTAAAAAATAATGGAAAAAAAAAAAAAAAGAATGGTATCTGAATGAGCCAGGGGGTGAAAGGTTTTGACAACAAAGACCTGGAGAGAAACCCAACGATTTGTGTGTATGGATGGGAGATAAGATTGAGAGGTGAGCTGTAACCAAGCCCGAGGCTTGATTGCCCAGGGAAAGCGAGTGGATTTGATCTGAGAGGCCATGAGGAGCCATGAGGTTTCCAGCAAAGGAAAAAGGCCCGTAAAGTATAAGGCAGCAGCACACGGAAGAGAAGAGACACCCGAGGCCATGGCAGCTGCCGTGTAGCGGGTGAGGCACCGTCCCAGATCTAACATGTTGGGGCTGGAACCCTAGGCTTCTGGACCCCAGCCTGTCATTCTTCCCTCCTCACCTTGTCTGTCCTGTGCAGCGGGAGCCCCCGACCGCCCCTGGCCTGGCTGCTTCCAGCCCCCACCTCACAGGCAATGGGCCGCAGGAGGAGTAGACTGGCACTATCTCCTGGCAGCCCCTCTCCAAAACCCTTCCTCTTCCTGGGTTGGATGGTGGTGGGAGGCGGTGGTGGGGACACAGGGGTTGATACCCTCTCCTCTGTCCATCTCTTTGCTGGCTTGGGGTTTGTGGGGGCTAAGAGCAATGGTAGGTGAGATTGAAGGCAGCCACCAGAGCTCAAACCCATTAGCTGCCTGGTCCCAGTCCCACAGCTCCAGCTGTCTTGTTCCATTAGAAGCAGCTCTGCTGAAGTGAGCACTTCAGAGCTGGGATTTACCAGGCAGCTGGCTGCTCCTGAGAAAAAGGAGAAAAACACACTTGGCTGACCTGTCTTCCATTTGCAGACTCTCAGCCAAGGACCGAATGCATCCTAGATGCCCTGGAGCCATCACCAAACATCAGGTCCCACATTTCTGAGCTGCTTTCAGCCCAAATTATTCCATTCACGGCAGATACGTGGCCAGCCAGGCAGGATTCAGGCAGGCACTGCTCTTCCAGTGGGTGGAGTCCTTAGAGGCATATCTTTAGTCAAGTGAGGGTCTTCACCATGAAAAGTGCAGAGCCTGGACTTGCCACTTCCTTGCTGTGTGATCTTGACAGGATGATTTCACTCAGAGACTCCACTAACTTATGCGCAGACTAAAGCAGTGGTTTTCAAGCTGAGAATATGTGTGGCAAGGGGTGGGGAGGTTGAGTAAGAAGTTTTCACATCTCCTACCTCGAATTCACCAGACCTGTTTTTACTTAATGTGCAATGACTTCCAAACGTGCTTTCATTTGAAGACTTTATGGCTTTTTAAAGATCATTAAACAAGATGGTCTTCAAGATCTGTTCTAGCTCTAAAATTTTTAGATTTTTACTATATTTTTATTATTTTTTAATTTTTAATCTCACGCCACACAGCTGTGAGATCTTATTTCCCCAATCAGGGATCAAACGTGGGTTCCCTGAAGTGGGAGTGCAGAGTCTTAACCACTAGACCACCGGGGAAGTCTCACATTTGCAACTTTTATTATCAAAGTAATCTCTGTAAAAATGCAAGCATCTGAAAGGGCAACAATTCAGTTATCAATCACTACCTGGGCAGGAATTGTCAGTGACAGACAGAACGCAGATCAGGCAGCAGGGTTGGGACAGGCAAATGAGGTGGGGGCCTTCCAAAGACTTGCAGGTCCTGCTTCAGAGTCCAGCCAACAGACATCAAACTTACAAAAATACAGCATTACACACACACACACACACACACACACAGGAAAATGTAATCTAGATCATCTGTCGGAAAGCTGCATAAATATCTCAATTATATACATGTTGTTTTGGGAAACAGCTCACTCCACTTAGATCCTCCCCAGGCCAGGGACTGAGTCCTGTACATTTTTAAAATCTCCAGTTCTTAGTGTAATGAATGCTTGTTGAAATGAACTTCTCTGGAACCTTTCAGTAACAAAGAACACACACTTGGACTAATGATCATGTAGGTATATAACATTCATCACGTTGGTGCCTGATATGCCACCTGGGTATAATAATAATAACAGTAAAAATACGACCACTTATGGCCATAGAGCATCATAAGAACTTAAGAAGGGATTTCTAAAATCCACATCTTGTTTGATATATACAAAACATCTCTGTCGGGTAATCAGGGCAAAGTGTGTTATCCCACAATACAGAAAAAGGAACTGAGATAAATATAATTTCAAAGCGATGGTTTGCAAAAGGTTACGCGGTCCTTTGCCTCTGGAGGAATCAGTTCAGTTCTTACTTTTCAAGACTGAAAATCCAACAAGAGCAAAAAGAGAAGCTCAGACGCCAGAAAGGCAGAGCACGAGCAGGACACCCGCCTGCTCTCACCCCGAGCACCTCACTGCTCCCTGCACCCCTAAATCACACTCACCCGAGATTCAGGTCACAGAAGACACATGTTCCCACACGAACTCCGCTCAGCCTCAGTCCTGGGCAAGAAAGGCAGGCTGCATAGGAGCCGTCTGTCTGGGGCTAACGCCCGGCCCACAGTGGCTAACTCTGTAGGCACTGGGTGCCCCGTGTCACCTAGTTAACTGGGCAAAGTGTCACTGCCCCGTGGCTCCAGAAACCAAGCCCCAAGCGCGGCTCTGTGTCTGGGGCTGCTGAGCTCCACCAGTGCTTGGCAAGCCTAATGCAGCTCTCATAGCCAAACTTGGCTTCGGCCTCTGCACACAACCCAGTTGGCCAGGATCAGAGCTTCCAGCTGACCTTTCAACCCCAATCCCTCTGTACAGACATATGGTCCAGGAATAGCAGCCCTGCCACTCACATGGCTGTGGAGCTGAATTTATTGGCCAGATTTGGCTCAATGAGACTGGAGTGTGTCTAAAAGCAGGCTTGGAGGGCGGGTGGCTTGCCCCCTCCCCACCCACAACCCCTGTCACTGGTCATCACCTCATCCTGTTTTACATCTTCATGAATATAGTCATGGTCATTTGAAACTATCTGGTTTCTTCATTGGGTTTTTGTCTGTCTTGCCTGCTGCAGTATAATTGCCATGAAAGTAAAGACTTTTTCAGTGCTTATCCCTACAACCTAGGACAGTGTCGAATAGTGACACAAATTGCTGCTGCTGCTAAGTCGCTTCAGTCGTGTCCAACTCTGTGCAACCCCATAGATGGCAGCCCACCAGGCTCCTCCATCCATGGGATTTTCCAGGCAAGAGTACTGGAGTGGGGTGCCATTGCCTTTTCCGAGTGACACAGATTAGGTCCTGCTAAATAGTTATTTGAATAAATGTGAGTGGCCTTTGCAAAATTTTACTTCCAGAACTTAAATTTCTCTCTGTCTCTAATCTATTGACTTTGACCTACCCTCCTGAAATTCATTCCCTTGTGGCTTAGCTGGTAAAGAATCTTCCTACAATGCAGGAGACCTGGGTTCGATCCCTGAGTTGGGAAGATCACCTGGAGAAGGGAAGGGCTACCCACTCCAGTATTCTGGCCTGGAGAATTCCATGACTGTATAGTCCATGGGGTCGCAAAGAGTCGGACATGACTGAGCGACTTTCACCTTCACCTGAAATCCATTCACATGAATGAAAATGAATAAACAAATCTCTTTAAGGTCCCACGTTCTAAAGGGTAGAGGATCACCAACTCTGCTGATGACAGCGAGAGAGAGAGGCATAAATCCATGTCCTTTGCCACTGCCATCTGGTCTCCACTCCTCTGAGTGGCTGACACTCTCATGGAACCCAAGACTGGAAGTTCTCAGGTCCCTTTTCTATGCTCCCTTCTGTTCTGTCCCTACACCTACACAACGTTGCAATTTATTTGCGTAATGTGCCACATGCCCCACAGGACTCCTTGGGATCACTAATTATTCATCTTTTAATCCTTGGCAGCCAACAGGAAGATCCTGGGGTCACTGTTTAAGGCAGAAGACACTATAGCTGTGAGTAATGCAGCATCGTGGAGATTGAGTGGGGTGTGGAGATTTGGGGTCTAACCTCGGCTCTGCTGTGACTAGCTGTGTGAAGCTGGACACATCACCTGAGCCCACCGAGCCTATATGGGATGAGGATCCTAGACGGAATCAGTGGTTCTCAGCAGGGATAGGGCAGTTAGAATCCTCTGTGGGGCTTTTACAACTCACAAAAGGGCCAAAATATGGGATGAGGGAGAAATGTGTATACTGAGAAAGATCCTACAGGTGAAGACCATTAGATTACAAATTAGGGTTAAAAGAACTGGCCAAATGGGACCCACAGAGGTACTCTGCTTGGCCAGGAAATACTTCAAGTCTCTGAATTTGAATGGCTTCAAGTGGGGAGGGCAGCTCTCTACAGCCCCAACCCATCTGATTCACCCCCCTGTTACCTGTCTGGCCCCTGGCTCCTATAATCCCTACACTAGAGAACTGATAAATTCTTCTCCAGTTTCTTTAATCCACACGTGAAAAACTTTCTGAAGTCCTTACTGGCTATAAAATTCTTTCACTCCACATGGCTTTGCTTTTAGACTCTGAGCACACACTCTCTTAGAGAGTCTCTGAAATTCTCTTTGTATCAGTAAGAAATGCTAAACCAGTGGGGGCCTTGTCTCTTCTACAAACTATAAATTCAAAAGAGCCTATAAGACCTGCTAATTCTACAGCTAGACATGCCGGTGGTTGGGACAAGAGGGACCCTGACCCAGCTGTGAGGTACCAGCCCAGTGAGAGTGTGGCAGGCAGGGCTATCATTCCTAATGCTTCACTCCTCCTAATTCTTCACATCCTTTGCACTCTGTCTTTGTAGTTCCTTACACTGAAACAGGCACAGATTATTCCCCTGTCCCACCAGTGTTGGAGTCAGTCATACAGTTTGCTTAGACCAATGGGATATCAATGGACATGATATGAGCAGAGACTTCACTGTATTCTTCTGATTTAGTTTAGATTTTTGCATTGCTGAGGGATACCTTGAAAAAAGCATGACCCAAGAAGCTGCTGCTCCTGTAGTCAGGACACGAGGAGCTGACCTGCACCCAGACTGCAGCCTAGACCAACTCCGCCACCATCTGAAACAGAACCTTCCTCAGCTCAGTTCAGTCACTCAGTCATGTCCACTTCTTTGTGACCCCATGGACTGTAGCATGCCAGTCTTCCCTGTCCATCACCAACTCCCGGAGCTTACTCAAACTCAAGTCCATCGAGTTGGTAACGCCATCCAACCATCTCATCTCTGCCGTCCCCTCTCCTCCTACCCAGCATCAATCTTTTCAAATGAGTCAGTTCTTCACAACAGGTGACCAAAGAATTGGAGCTTCAGCTTCAGCATCAGTCCTTCCAATGAATATTCAGGACTGATTTCCTTTAAGATTGACTGATTTGATCTCCTTTCAGTCCAAGGGACTCTCAAGAGTCTTCTTCAGCACCACAGTTCAAAAGCATCAGTTCTTTGGCGCTCAGTTTTCTCTATGGTCCAACTCTCACATCCATACATGACCACTGGAAAAACCATAGCTTTGACTAGACAGATCTTTGTTGTCAAAGTAATGTCTCTGCTTTTTAATACGCTGTCTAGGTTGGTCATAGCTTTTCTCCCAAGGAGCAAGTGCCTTTTAATTTCATGGCTGCAGTCACCATCTGCCATGATTTTGGAGCCCCCAAAATAAAGTCTGTCACTGTTTCCAT
>SJYV01046832.1:4798-15270 GCA_006410875.1 Neotragus pygmaeus | reverse complement strand
TAAAATAAACTAAAAATAAAAATTAAAAAAAAAGCTCGTGTACACCTATGGTGGATTCATGTCGATGTATGGCAAAGCCAATAGAGTATTGTAAAGTAAAATAAAGTAAAAAAAAAAAAAAAGGCATAAAATCCAAAATAATCATATATGTCATAAAAAATTAAAAAAATAAACCAATTATATGTCAGTAAAAACGAAAAATTAAATTTAAAAATTAAAAAAAAAAAAAGGAAGACTCCATGGGAATTGCTGTTGTTGCTGTTTTTCAGTCGCTAAATTGTATCCAACTCTTTGCAACCTCCTTGGACTATAGCACACCAGGTTCCTCTGCCCTTCACTATCTTCCAGAACTTGCTCAAATTCATGTCCATTATGTCTGTGATGCTATCTAAACATCACATCCTCTGCCACTGCCTTCTCCTTTTGCCTTAACTCTTTCCGTGCATCAGGGTCTTTTCTGTGTGTTGGCTCTTCGCGTCAGGTGGACAAAGTATTGGAACTTCAGCTTCAGCATCAGTTCTTCCAATGAATATTCAGGGTTGGTTGCCTTTAGGATTAACTGATTTGATCTCCATTCAGTCCAAGGGGCTCTAAAGAGTCTTCTTCAGCACATAGTTCGAAAGCATCAATTCTTGGACCCTTAGCTCTCTTTATGGTCCAACTCTCACATCTAACACTTTCCTTGTGTACCTGGTAAAGACTAATTGCTGTTGCTACTGATCCTGATAATCATATCTGAGGTCTATTTTGTTTGATGGTGTTCTTAAAATAATATTACTAATAAAACTCATGCCTGCTATAAAAAAAAAGAATAGTAAGGGCATACACATGTCTTATATGGTCTTTGATACATAGAGTGACTTCTGAATGATTTTAAAGACATGCCTAATATACTCTCCAGGTCTTCTCATTGCTTTCTTAAAATCTTAAAGAGGCTGTCCTGTGGCACCATGCATCATAGCCCAATGTCCGAAGGACTCATGTTATAAAGATTTAGGGGGCTTGACTTTTTGTTTCACAGAGCCAACTATCAATCCTCTTGCACTAGCAGAAATGCCAGCAGTGTGTATTGGAAAGTGTAAAAATGGTCAATGTCAAAAGAAAACTTAGGATTCACAGCCTCTTGCAAGTAGGAAGAAAGCTGAGAAAGATACTTAGCTAAAAGTATAGGGGTTTTTGTTTGCTTGTTTTTAATTGAAAGAAAGAGTCATTAAGAGTGCAGGATAAGTGCTCGTGAAGAAAACTCCCACAAAGCAGGACTAATCTCTCTTGAAGAATCTAGAAATGTATACTGAGCTAGATTTAAGGATTTCTATGAAACAGTGACAATCTAGACTTTTTTCATCCCCTACCCCCATTAAAGGAAATATTCCTTGAAGTTATTCTCTCTTTGTATTACCACGTATGTTGGAGGGGGTGAGCTTTTTACTTTCCCTTTTGTGAACTGATTTTTAGATTAAAAGAATAACCATGCTTGAGTGAAACTTCACTCTGAACAGGGTCTGATTTAAATTTCAAGATTCTGGACATCTATTTGATGCCCTAATAGTTTCTTTTTTTTTTTTAATGTCAAATCTGATTTTATTTATTTATTTATTTATTAACTTTATTTTACTTTACAATACTCTATTGGCTTAATCTGATTGTGATGCTATAACAAAATCACATATTGAGTGGTATATAAGCAATAAACATTTATTTCTTTCAAGTTCTGGAATCTTGGAAGTCCAAGGTCAAGTCCCAGTAAATTTGGTTCCCAATAAGGCCTCATTTCTTGGTTTATAGACGACCATCTGTTTGGTGTGTCTTCAGCTGGCAGAAAGGGCTAAGGATCTCTGTAGAGTTCTCTTTATAAAAGCACTAATCCTATTTAGGAGGAGTCCACCTTCTTGACCTAATTATCTCTCAAAGGTTCCACTTCTGAAAGCCATCATATTGGGCATTAGGTTTCAAAATACGAATTTTAGGAACACACACACATTCGACCACAGCATACAGGATGAAAGTTTAAGAGTCTTAGGAAATGAGATAGTAGTATATTGTATAAGAAAATATTCAGAATTGTACTCAGAAGGTAGACTGTGGAAGACTATATTTTCTAAAGATCCTTATCACAAGGTTGTGTCAAGAGATGGATTGTGTGTCTCTAGCTTTTCGAATTTGTCTGGGGCCTACAAATGTTTGAAAAACATCTGCTGTGTGAACACTCTAAAGACAGAGGAGCTGCCACCTCCTTCCATGTTGTAAGCCATGCCATGAGAAGCCCAAGGTGTACAGTGTGACTTATGTAGACATTTGGTTCGACAATCCCTTTGTTTCTCCTCAGTATCAACTAGTATCAATTGGGAGACAAGTCAATGAGCCATTTTGGATTTTGCAGCAGAATCAATTTTTTTTATGGTTTTGGAGACATATATTCAAGAAATAAAACAATGAGAAATAAAGTTTTTAGAAAAGGAATCAGTCAAACTATGGAAAATCTAATAACTTTGATAATAGTTCTTTATGTATCATATTTCTTAGAATAACATGGAAGCTTTTTTATTATGGTAATGGCATGAACAACACTGCATTTGTGGAAAACAATACTATGAGTATACATGTGATGAAGAATTCTCTTAAGCCTTAATGAGAAATTTGTTGTTCAGTTGCTCAGTCATATCCAGCTCTTTGGGACCCCATGGACTGCAGTGCGCTAGGCTTCCCTATCCTTCATCATCTCCCAGAGCTTGCTCAGACTCATGTCCATTGAGTCAGTGATGCTATCCTTCCAACTCTCTCATCCTCTGTTGTCCCCTTCTCCTGCCTGCAATCTTTCCAGATCAAGGTTTTTTCTAATAAACTGGCTCTTTAAATTTCCCTGGTAGCTCAGTGGGGAAATGCCCCCATTTCTAAATATGGATTGTAGGCAAATGCTGTGATTTTGTTTTGTTTTCCTTTTTGCAAAAGTATAATGTGAACATATGTCTTCATACTTGTGTATGTACAGAAATCTATTATTAATTATATAACTAATAAAATATTCCATAGTACTAAGGGTTTTGGTTGCTACAATCATTCACATTTTTAAACTGGTAGTTAGCATGTCTATCACTAATTTCTCAAACAAAATAGATAGTAATATTTTATTTGACTATTCAACATTTTCCAAGAATCAGAAACTCATCCTAGGGCACATATTTTGTTTCAGTTTTTCAAGTGTATTTTTAAGAGCATGATCACATATTAAAAGTAAAGATATAAGAAATTCTGTTTAACTATAAACATTAAGTTTTATTATCAGGAAGTTGTTTCAAAATATAGAGAAAGCTTTCAGACAGAAACTTTTTGAAAAAAACATAAAAGNCAGTTTTTCAAGTGTATTTTTAAGAGCATGATCACATATTAAAAGTAAAGATATAAGAAATTCTGTTTAACTATAAACATTAAGTTTTATTATCAGGAAGTTGTTTCAAAATATAGAGAAAGCTTTCAGACAGAAACTTTTTGAAAAAAAACATAAAAGTTTTGTCCCACCTTTTTAGTTAAGTCATGATAAATTGGTTTAGAAAATATATTTAAAAAAACACACATTTACAATTATCAGTGGAGTAAGAAATGGCAACCCACTCCAGTATTCTTCCCTGTCAATCCCATTGACAGAGGAGCCTGGTGGACTACAGTCCATGGGGTAGCAAAGAGTCAGACTCGACTGAGCGATTGAACACACACACACACACACACACACACACACACACAATTATCAGATTATTTCTCTTCCTATTTTATTAATGCTCAAATTACTTTGGCCAGCTTAGTAACCCCTATATTCTAAATAGGACAATTATTCTGCATGCAATTTATTTAATGCTGTGTTCTAAATACTCTGATCTCCTACTTGATGGACATGAGTTTGAGTGAACTCCAAGAGTTGGTGATGGACAGGGAGGCCTGGCACGCTGCAGTTAATGGAGTGGCAAAGAGTCGGACACAACTGAGTGACTGAACTGAACTGATGTCCATTAAAAGAGTGATGTTGAAAGAAAATATATTTTATATTTTTTACTTTTCTTCCATAATCATCATAGTACATTTTTCTAGTCCCCATTAGCATCAAAAACATTGACTATGCTTGCCCCAATAGAAAATGTTAAACTTAGACAACACAATAATATTTAGTTATTTCAGGAAATGAGAATTTCAAAATATTTCAGATATTTTATACACAAGTTTCAAAAACTACTGGGAGTAAATATTTGATGTTTGTAAATCTCACTTTTGAGCAAAATTAACATTCCTTTTTGTTCGTATTGTTGCCTAGTTTGATATGTTTTAAAACATTCAAATCTCTAATGGTCTTAAAATGATTTTACTGAATATTTAGATAAATACTGCAGAATGCATTATTACTTTAACAGCCATTAATCAGCATGAGAAAATATTACTTTTACTTAAAAAATGTCACTTCTTGCTGTTTTAATGCCTTTATCACATACTCAATTTATAAAATTATTTCAATGTTTCTAAATTAACTAGTCTATTAACATACATTTTTTTTTCTTGTGTCAGAATTGTCTTTTTTCTCCTTACTGTGTCTCTGTACATGTAAACATGTATCAGTGTTATTCACATTTTTAAACTGATTTTATTAAATATTGCTTTTTTTGCTTACTTTTTTAAAAAGTAGATTTTATTTTTAGAGCAGTTTGAGATTCCCATCAAAGTTGAGTGGAGGATACACAGAGTTCCTATATATCTCTTGCCCACCCTTACATACAGGCCCCCAGCCATCAACATCTGACATAGAGGTGTACCTTTGTTGGGACTGATGAGTCTATCAGTACACTGAAATATCATTATCACAAAAAGTCTAATACTGCAGAGTTCACTATCAATGTCGTACATTCTCCAGGTTTTGATAAATATTTAACTGCATATATCTGCAATTATAGTATCACCCAGAATGGTTTCACTACCCTAAAAATTCTCTGCTATACCTGTTCACCACCTAGTCTGCTGCTGGAATCCACTGATCTTTTACTGTTTGCATATGTGTGTGTTCTTAGTCGCTCAATCTTGCCCAACTCTTGCTACTCCATGCACTGTAGCCTGCCAGGCTCCTCTGTCAATGGGATTCTCTAAACAAGGATACTATAGTGGGTTGACATTTCCTGCTCAAGGGGATCTTCCCAAACCAGAAATTGAACCCAGATCTCCTGCATTTCAGGCAGACTCCTTACTGACTGAACTATGAGGAAGTCATACTGTTTGCATAGTTTTTCCTTTTCCAGAAAGTCGTATGGTTGGAATCACAAAGTACAATACTCTTAAAATTGGCTTCTTTTACTTAGTGATATACATTCAAAGTTCTTCCATATCTCTTCAAGGATAGCTTATTTCTTTTTTATATTCAATAAAATTCCATTGTCTTATTCAAATTTGCATACTGAAGGGCATCTTGATTGTTTCCAAGTTTTGACAATTATGACTAAGTCCACTATAAACATCAGTGTACAGATTTTCCTATGGATATATGTTTTCAGCTATTATGGATAAGTGCTGAAGAACAGAATGCTGAATAATATGGTTTAAATATGTATAGTTTGTTAAAGAACCTCCTAAATGTCCTCTAACATGGCTGTACCATTTTGTATTCCCACCAGCAATGTGTAACTGTTCTTGTTGTCCCTCAGCCTCACCAGCATTCTAAGGTTTTCAGTGTTCCAGAGTTTGGCCATCCTAATAGGTGCATAGTGGTATCTCACTGTTTTAATTGGCACTTCTCTAACAACATATGATGTAGAGCATCTTTTCACATGCTTATTTTTCATCTGCATATCTTTTCTGGTNCATCTTGATTGTTTCCAAGTTTTGACAATTATGACTAAGTCCACTATAAACATCAGTGTGCAGATTTTCCTATGGATATATATTTTCAGCTATTATGGATAAGTGCTGAAGAACAGAATGCTGAATAATATGGTTTAAATATGTTTAGTTTTTTAAAGAACCTCCAAAATGTCCTCTAACATGGCTGTACAATTTTGTATTCCCACCAGCAATGTGTAAGTGTTCTTGTTGTCCCTCAGCCTCACCAGCATTCTAAGGTTTTCAGTGTTCCAGAGTTTGGCTATCCTAATAGGTGCATAGTGGTATCTCACTGTTTTAATTGGCATTTCTCTAACAACATATGATGTAGAGCATCTTTTCACATGCTTATTTTTCATCTGCATATCTTTTCTGGTNTTGTCCCTCAGCCTCACCAGCATTCTAAGGTTTTCAGTGTTCCAGAGTTTGGCTATCCTAATAGGTGCATAGTGGTATCTCACTGTTTTAATTGGCATTTCTCTAACAACATATGATGTAGAGCATCTTTTCACATGCTTATTTTTCATCTGCATATCTTTTCTGGTGAGGTGTCTGTTAAGATCTTTGATCCATTTATTAACAAGGTTGTTCATTTTCTTATTGCTGAGCTTTAAGAGTTCTTTGTATGTTTTGGATAATGCTATTTTATCACATAACTCTACTGCAGATATTGTCTTCCTTTCTGTGATTTGTCTTCTCATTATAAAAGAAATTATTGATATTATAATGCTATATTGATATAATGTTAACTGTATATAACACTGTATTCCACTTCAAAATTAATGAATAAAAATGAATAAAATTGTTTCAGAAAGCCAACTGTTAGAACCTTTTCCATTGGCTAGAAATCTTGCCATTCATAACACATTTACTCGAGTTTTCCCCAGTCTCTTTGAAAAAAAAAAATGGAACTAATATATCATGAGGCTTACTCATTATTGTTTTCAGGAAAGTTCCACCAGGATCCATTGGATAGCTTTCTCCAATATATGATTTCAAACCATTGTAATAAATTGAACATGACATGCTTTCATTGTTCTGTGAGAAATCACTCTATGAAAATTGGGCCAGTTTGCTGTTGAATGCCAATTCTAAATAACACAGAAGGCCCTGCTCATTTAATCTTCTGCAAATGGATAATGAAATTTTGATTGATTCTTATCACTACCTATCACTTTTCCTTTAGAGAGGTTGTGAGAAAGCCAGACTACATACAAATCCTGTAGTTGGTAGGTGGTTACTGGCAAATTCTTCATATCTACCCCACAAACTGTTGGAACAGGACTAAGCATGCACACACAGCACATCCATAATGAATGCAAGTGTTTTCAACCATGTCCAACTCTTTGCCACTCTATAGACTGTAGCCCACCAGGATTTCCCAGGAAA
This sequence comes from Neotragus pygmaeus, assembly GCA_006410875.1. NCBI lineage: Eukaryota > Metazoa > Chordata > Mammalia > Artiodactyla > Bovidae > Neotragus > Neotragus pygmaeus. The sequence continues at coordinate 8,034 of SJYV01046832.1, read as the reverse complement.
GAATCCCGGAGTCAGTTGCCATTTCCTTCTCCAGCAGTCAAACCCCAGTCTCCTGCATTGCAGGTGGATTCTTTACCTCTCAGCAAGCAGGAAGTCTGGTGAAAGAAAGAAGTTAGTGGGAAGGGACACATTTTTTTCTATTATTACACAGAGACAAGAGTACTCTTTTTCATGAGTCAAAATATAAGTGGGTTTCCTTGGTGGCTCAGACCATGAAAAATTTGCACATTATCACTATTAACGAATCATCTCTCCATTCACTTTTTTATTTAGTGTATATTTGTGGCAGAGTTGAATAGATAAATTGCATCTATCAAGTGGCAGTGATAAGAGAGGTAATTTTTCATTTCAATTTTCTAAATGTTTAGTTGAAGAAAAATGTTCATTAAGGTATAGTATGATCCAGTTACTACTGCAAACCAAAGACCTATCTTAAAGGGATTGACTATAATTTGGAAATAAATTCAGATGCTGCCAAAATCCAGCTAAATACTTTCTTTTATGATTTAAAATATCATGGCAATTCCATAAAGTCATTCTGTATAAACTAAAAGTTAATTTAACTGTAAAAGCAAAAGAGTTTAGAAAATAAGTTCAGAAAACTATTCAGAGCACAAATTATAATTATCAATACAGAATTAGATCAAGGATGTGTGTGCTTTCTGCTTTATTTGATATTTGATACATAACCAGCAGAAGGTAATGTCAAATAGTGTGAGTTAACAATTTGCTTGAGCCCAATATCAAGAATTTAAGATGGTAGTTAATACAATAAGGACATTAGAAACAAATGTTTTTCTCTATCAAAATTCTAAACGCTCAATGAAGAATACCCAGAAGGTAACAACGGTGTAAAACTGTGTAAAAGTTGTTACACAGTTTTAGATCTTGGATTAGATACAATTATTTCTCTGGCTTATCTTTCTCACTTAGCACATAAGAAAAAAAGTAAGAGTTATGAATAAATTATACAAACTTAAAGTTCAAATAATTACCAAGCATTTAATTTGTATGAATCACTGATTATTTAATAAACACTCTACCTAAGAGATTGTTTTAGACATATTTTAACATGTATTCACAAGACATGGTATCAGTACTCCACCCACTGTACTTTTATTTTTTGAGCATATAATACTTTCCACTGTCTACAGTGATTTATTACCATCATGTCAAAATGAAATATAACTTTTTGAAATGGAAAGCTTAGCAAATAATCAAGAACTGTCCACTTCTTGTGAGAAGCCATTTGTTTCTGAAACTCCTTCTTCACAGGACAATAGTTGTTCATCAGGGTAGATCTTTCACAGAATAGCAATTTTACTATATTATCTTTCAGTCCTCAACCTCGTTGGTCTCTAATATACAGATGTCTTCTCTTTTAAAACACAGAACACATGTAAATACTTAACTGACGTGTCTGATCTCTAATAGAATAACAAAATAAAATTTGATAATTTGAGTCTTTTGATTCAATGCATTGAATTTAATCACTGAATCTCAGGGATTATTGAATTTATTTAATTGTTCAAATTAAAGATTTAGCAGTCAAACATACCAGAAAGATCCTTATTTCTTTTAGCTCTGCGACCATAAGCCATTAGACATGTATGTGTCTTTTTTTTAATATAAATTTATTTATTTTAATTGGAGGTTAATTACTTTACAATATTGTATTGGTTTTGCCATACATCAACATGAATCCACCAGAGGTGTACACGTGTTCCCNTTTTTTTAAATATAAATTTATTTATTTTAATTGGAGGTTAATTACTTTACAATATTGTATTGGTTTTGCCATACATCAACATGAATCCACCAGAGGTGTACACGTGTTCCCCATCCTGAACCACCCTCCCTGTCCCTCCTCGTACCATCCCTCTGGTATTTATGTGTGTGTTTGTGTGTACATAAGATTAAGTTTGGACTTCATCAGAGATTATTCTAAGACAAGGCTTTGAAGGTGAGTGATTTATTGAAGACAGCATTCCAGAAAGAATTAATAAAGTAGAAAGGCAGTTAGGGAAGTGAGGACAATAAGCCAATGAAAGGTATATTGATGAGTGGATAACTAATGGGTGCATTTTGGGCTCCACAGAGCTGGGGGCTTAAGAGATGGCTCAGAGCATGCCTCAGTCACTCTAAAAAGAGATGCAAATCCAGGATGCTTATCTACTAGTTCAATTCTATCATAAGTAGAGAGCTGCTTGCAAGGGCATTAGTTGTCCAGCATTCTTTGTCTGACCTTCAAGCAGCCCAGAGAAAATTTTCAGGTAGAGAAACAAGCATTTGCTGTAAGAAGACACAGTAGCAAAGGGTACCCAGNATCCAACTCTTTGCAACCCCTTGGACTGTAGCCTACAAGGCTCCTTTGTCCTTGGGATTTTCCAGGCAAGAATACTGGAGTCGATTGCCATTCCATTCTCCAGGAGATCTTCCCAACCCAGGGAATGAACCCAGGTCTCCAGCATTTTAGGCAGACGCTTTATTGTCTGACCACCAGGGAAGTCCTTGATATTATAGATAATATAATGATATTATAGATAATAGCAATCTTAATTACCTGAATGATTAATTAATGTTCAGTGGGCATAGGATTGTGATCAGAGGGAACAAGAAAGAGAATGAAGCTTTGAATAGAGAGGTTAATCATAAACTTGGCAGGGATACTCAGTTTTAGGGGGACTCTGATGACCTTTCAGGCAAGTCATTTGTTGCATATCAATCTTTCTTATCATATCTTGATAAAATAGAGAACAGATTCTTATTGTACCTGTCATAAATGATGATTTATCCACACAAGAGTGAAAAAGTGCTGAAACAATGGTGTTCCATCACTTGAGTTTTGAAGAACTCAAATATAAGCAGGGAAGTGGCAAATCTTTATAGTTAAAACAAGGGTTGAGGCATCCTTTGATTGGGATTTGTAGGAAGAGGGAAAGCTGGAAGGGGGCTAACAAGAAAAGAGGCATCTCATGTTTGGGGAGCATGTTTTGCTTTCTCTAATTATGCTTGAGTTGTAAGGGGTAGAAGTAAAAATAGTAAAATATGAAAAGGCCAGTTCCCTTATACATTTCAGCACTTTTTATATATTTAACTAGGTTTTCATAATTTTGTAGTTAAAATTATAAAAATCAGGATTGGGAACTCATGTACACCCATGGTGGATCCATGTCAATGTATGGCAAAACCAATACAGTATTGTAAAGTAAAATAAAGTAAAAATAAAAACTAAA
>SJYV01046830.1:567989-606868 GCA_006410875.1 Neotragus pygmaeus | reverse complement strand
CTGCCTGGAAACATGTTGGGTTTTAACCTCAAATCTGAGAAACTTCACCAGGATATGATTAGTATGGAGTTTTTTTTTGGTGCAACCTGAAAGTTGATAAGCCTTTAGTCCTGAAACTGCAAGTTTTTCTATATCTGAGAGCTTTGTTTCGTTATTTCTTTAATTGTTATTTTTCGCGTTTATACCTTTTGCCTTAAGGATCTCCTGGTGCTTGCATGCCGGATCTCGCAGGGCTGTCCTTTCTGAACTTTACCTTGTGCCCGTGATTGGCATATGTGGGGGGTTTTTGTTTTGTTTTGACCTCCGGGTGTGTGCACTACTTCCCTCATTTGGTTTTCCAAAACACAAATTCCACCCTCAGCAGCAATTGGTGTCCTTTTCCAGGTCTTTCTTTAATTAAAAAAAATTTTTCAGGTTATATCGTCTTGGAAGTTTTCAGTGTTAGAAATTTCTTGCATTCTTCTATTTTAACTGCTCCCATAGGTGCATCAATATCTACTGGGGACTTGACTTCTCTCCTTTAAATGCCTGTGAGCTTTCTTTCCTTGAAACGTGGACAGTTTTATTCCACTGTCTTCTGCCATATTGTATTGTTGAGGAATATTCTGATACAAGCCTGATTTTCATTACTTTGTAAGACACCAATTTTCTTTCACTTGGTGCCTAGAAAGCTGTGCCTGTGCTGAGGCTGGTGATGGGGTGGCTCCTGTCTTTAGTTAGGGAAGGTGGCATCTAACAAGCCATGGCCCACACTAAGAGCAGTTAGAAATCCCCCATGATTTCTCTTTTTTTTTTCCTACCCATGATTCCATCAATCAACTGTTGGGCTTTAGCCAGGCTTTCACCGATGGAGAGTCCTCCTGATGTCTAGAACCATTGCCCAGTAGTCTGGTGTCTAATATTCAAGATAATTATTTGTTCACACAGTTAGTTCTGTGAGAAGATGGTGGGGAGGGGGGAGAAATGATTTCAGATAGTAGTTAAACTAAACTCTCTCTCAGTTGTATTATTTGAAAATTATTGGTGAGCTCCAAGAATTGAAGGATGCATTAGAGAAGCAGGCTTAGAAAGTGGGTAGAAACCAAAGGATGCAGGGTGATAGGGAAGGAAACTGGAAACAGTCTGGCTACTACACTTTGTCATTTCTTCTCTCCCATTCTGCTGCTGGATTCTTAACCTAGCTGCTGCCACTGTGAATTATTCCTGACTGCCCCTTAAATCTTTGCAGCACTCATGCATTTCAAACGTAGCAAGCAAGGTATAAACATTTCCCATTTGGGCTTTCATGGTGGAAAGGGGGTTCAGCCTCCCTCCAGGAACTGTAGAATAAAGGAATCTCTCCCCAAAGGAAGGGGCTAGATATTGCCAAGCACACAGGGATCACGTGTCCATTTTAGTGAGCAAGCACGTTTCTTATTTCTTCCATTAAGTAGGAGTCTTTATTCTGTTTGGGAATTATAACACTTTCTCCAAAGTGACAAAGTAGATGCTGTCTTTGCCCTGCCTGTACCCTCTTGGCACTCATCTATCCCCAGCCCCAGATTACTCTGAACATCTGCAACTCTGGGCCAGCTATAAGAATGCATTTGACCTCTACCCAGGGCAGGTTGGAAGAGTCACATACTTAATGCCCTTTGATTCACTTCTCAATGAACAACAGGTCATGGCCATAATGGATAAGTACACCAGCTTCCAGGTCCATGGTTGGGGTATCTCTGGGATGTATTCTATACTCTTTCCTCATGTTTTCCAGCAGGATTCAACACCAGCTGCCCACAGTGGGACATGGTTTGATAATACACCCTTTAATGCCTATCTCACTTACCCATTCCCCTACTTTATTTCCTGATACCCCCTCCCAAATAAACTACTTGCACTTGAATACTTATCTTAGGGTCTACTCTCAGGATTACCCAAACCCAGACAGGTGGTGAATCCCTGTTTGGAATGGGGTCAAGAGTAAATGGAATGAAGGGACAGGACTGAGGAGTCCTGATCCCTTTCTCACTTCTCACTTAGAGCTGCTGAGGAAGAATTAAGGCTTTATCCTGAAATCCTACCCTCTATATGCCCTTTGACCCAGTGATTTCCCTCCTAGTACTTTATCTTATAGAAGGACTCCTACTTGTGTGCAAAGACAACATAAAATGATTGTAGCTTTGACTGTGACATCCTTTCCATGTTTCCATTCTGTTGTCTATCAGTTAGGTCAAACAAATTACATTGCCTCCCTACAATGTAACACAATGCACCAACTGACAATAATGCTACGTTTCCAGGAACCAGTATGGAAGGAGGCCCAAAATATACTCTGGGGACAAAAAAAATCAAATTGTAAAACAGCACTATAGTTGTATTTTGCAAAGAGATATCTCAATAAATATTTATGAAGTGTCTATGTGACAGGCTTTCATTGTCCTGTTATTTTAAAATTTCAACTGTTCTCTTACTCAATTGTGTTTTTCCTTTAAAAAATGTCTTCTCTTCCAAACGTGTTCAAAGAAGATAAGAAAATGGGTATTTGGGGTACCTTTTGGAAGCTGTTTAGAGTTAATAGCTTGAATACCTATATAATAGACCATTTTCTGCCATTTATTTAATAAAAGACCTGATTTGAAGATAAACATTATAATATTTGTACATATATCTGAGTTTCAGACAAACCTAGAATTATATACATATACATGTATCCCTTCTGGGCTATTTAAAATTTTTACCTCTACACACACAAACTCCAGTATTTTGGCCACCTGATGTGAAGAACTGACTCATTGGAAAAGACCCTGATGCTGGGAAAGATTGAAAGGAGGAGGAGAAGGGGATAACAGAGGATGAGATAGTTGGATGGCATCACCGAGTTTGAGCAAGCTCTGGGAGTTGGTGATGGACAGGGAGGCCTGGCATGCTGCAGTCCATGGGGTCACAAAGAGTCAGACAGGACTGAGCGACTGAACTGAACACACACACACACACACACACACACACAGGGTTCTCTCTCAAAGACAGACACACACACACACACACACACACACACACACACACGGTTTTCTCTCTAAATCACACACACACACACACACATGGTTTTCTCTCTAAGTCACACACACACACACATACACACACACACACACACACACACACACGGTTTTCTCTCTAAGTCACACACACACACACAGTTTTCTCTCTAAGTCTCCCTTCCTGGTAAGTGGCTCCCTGCTCTTTGGAATCCTTGCCCCTTTTTCACTACCAGACACCTCTTGATCTCCTCTGAACTATCTAACCAATGAGGGCAAAAAGCCATATTTTTTTATTCTTTTTGTTTTATATTGGAATGTAGCTGATTAACAACCCACTCCAGTGTTCTTGCCTGGAGAATCCCAGGGAAGGGGGAGCCTGGTGGGCTGCCGTCTATGGGGTTGCAGAGTCGGACACGACTGAAGCGACTTAGCAGCAGCCACCTATTAACAAATACTGTGATGGTTCCAGGTGGACAGGAAAGGGACTCAGCCATACCTATGCACGTATCTGTTCTCCCCCAAACTCCCCTCCCATCCAGGCTGCTGCATAACCTCGAGCAGCGTTCCCTGTGGCAAAGAGCCACAGCTAACCATCCCGAGGGGGCTGTGTTCTTTGGTCCAGTGCCCTAACACTTTCATCTCTTCCAAAGATATTCAAAGAAGATGAGGAAGAATGTGGGGGAGATGTTCAGAGTTCACAACTTGAATACCTTAAAGCTTTAAGACTATTTTTTTCCATAAAAGACTTAAGTTGAAGAAAAATACACTGTGTCATATTTTCCCTGCACCCCACCCTGTGCATGACTTGCATAAAGCTTGCTCATTGTAAAGCAATTGGTTATTACGATTCCTTCCGCAAATTAATTTACCTCAGGAAGCCACGTTCCTCCATAAAGTGGGAGAAACAATGGGGTCTTTTACATTGTCAATAATATGGTGCTCATTAGCTAAATGCTGACTTTGTTGTGCTCTGGAACAGAACAAAATATCCTAAAGCAAGGTCATGGATGTAGCAAACTGGAAAGAAAGGAGACCCTCACACCTGTGTCTGAGTCCTGGGTGGGGAAGGAGTGGGACGGGGAATCTGGGGGGCAGCTTGCTGCCCACGTGGCCTCTTCCCCAGTGGTCTCCTGTTTTTTTTTCCCCTCCATACTGTTTTGATCACAACTACCCCCAGTGGCACCCTACTCCAGTACTCCTGCCTGGAAAATCCCATGGACGGAGAAGCCTGGTAGCCTGCAGTCCATGGGATCGCTAAGAGTCAGCACGACTGAGCAGCTTCACTTTTACTTTCCACTTTCATGCATTGGAGAAGGAAATGGCAACCCACTCCAGTGTTCTTGCCTGGAGAATCCCAGGGACGGGGGAGCCTGGAGGGCTGCCGTCTATGGGGTCGCACAGAGTCAGATACGACTGAAGTGACTTAGCAGCAGCAGAACCTCTCTTGGTAAAAATGTCTGAGCATATTCTCCCAATATAAATTATGATACACTACTGAGTATCTAACAAATGAAAAGAAGCCAACATTTTATAGGATGAAATGTTCAAACCAAGAGAAATTGAAGTGTAAATGTGAGACTACTCGAGAGATAGGCCAGGAGCACTCAGCCCTGTGGCCCCTAAATGAATCACGAAATGATCCTTGGAACTTACAGCTTTAAATATAAGCAAGCAGCCTCCTACCAACCCCTACCCCCAGTATCCTACCAAAATGTTTGTGAAGGTACTGAAAAGTCTCAGGGCTGACACTGCTCAAAAGAGAGACTTCAACTGAATTTGTTAAGAATTTTCACCAAATATAGAGTAGGACAGAGGGGGGAGAAATGGTGACAATTCTTGCCTCATCCATTATACAGAATATCCCATTTCCCTAGAAGGAAGAGGCAGGAAGAGTCTTCAGCAAGCTTCGTTTTCTACAATTGAGTTCTGAAACAGCCATGTTATCAGATAGGCATTTCAGAGCACCAGGAGGCTGTCTTCTGCAGAGCCCTGAGGACCACTCCCCACAACACAATAGGTTCTACATCCATTCAAAGACCACACATCACAGAAAGGAGAGCAGAGAGTTTGGGGGTGGGCGCGAGAGAGAGAGGAGGGGGTGGTACAGGGAATTTTAAAGGGTTAAGGTCCCAAGGTCAATGCTTGGGAAAAGAGCAAAGAAATCTTCACAGCAGCACCTGATGAGGGCGTGTGATTCTCGTTTATTCCATCAGTTCAACCCATCAGAGAGCAAGGGACTGAGAAGAGGAAAATCTGCCTTAGGACAAGAAGCATATGATATTGAAAGCCCTTATTCCTCACTTAAACCAAGCTTTTATGATATTATAGATTTTTATGTCAGATTTCCAAGTAAGATCTTTTCTGGAAAAAAAAATCTGAAAATCATGACAGATATTCCTCCTGGTCACTGGAAACTGGGTCATGAGCTCCCGCAGCCACCTACTCTTCTGCTGAGCTTCTGAGAAGAGGAGCTGGGCGATCACCCACTCATCTGCCCCTGTAGTTAGTTCTCTCTTTGTCCAGAACCAAGTAGGGGAGGGGGAGCCTCACCAGGGACAGCTAAAACCCTCATGAAGAATCACAGGAACAGAAATAACATCTTAAAAATTCAGCGGAAGAGTGTACCAATAAAAATGGCATACAGCAAAACCCAGAAGAAAACTTTGGAAACCTATTTGGCACCTTCCACAAGCAAAGCTTTTATGACATAGAAATGGAAAACCATAAGAAGAAAACAACATGAGGGACAGAAGGAGGGCAAGGAGACTGTGGCCTTAAGGATTAGATTAAAATCATCTGAATTGGAGGCAATAAACTAAATGCCCAGAAAATTAAAGCATTGGCATGAAGGACATGACATGAATTCGAGCAGTCTACAAAATGCAGAGGAAGTGGGGAAAGGCAATAAAGATTATGAGAAAGAAAACAATCTACTTGGAAAGAAATAATAGAGACTAATTCCAAGAACTGTAGGCTATTCTAAGTAATAATCAAAATAAGTGGGTGTAGAACCAATAAAACATAACTGAAACATTACAGAGATTTTTTTTTTTTAACTGTAAGGATGTGAATCAAAAACAAAACCATAAAATAAGAAAATGCAGGCGAATGTCCATCTGAAGCTAGGAGGGTTAACAACTCTCTAAACGAACAAATAGCATTAATAATAGCATATATATTTATCAAGATCAATGAATTTAGATATATACTTTTTAAAGTTAAAGAGCATCATAAAATTGAGGTGAATTATAAACTTTGAAAAAATGTCTGTGATAACTATGATAGAGGATTACTATATTTAATATATAAAGAACTTTTAAATATAAATAAAAATACAGCTACTTACCCTGAAGATCTTGGGCAAAGATCATAAATAAAATAAAGACAAATATCTGATAAATATTTGATGACATATTTAACTTACTTATTGAACTATTCAAATATAAAATAATGCTGACATATAAATGTTTGCTTTTTTTTGCTTGTAGTTTTTATTTAAAGCTGTAATACTTAAGTGCTCAAGGCAATACTAGTACAGTTGGTTTTTGAAGAGTACAATTGGATTAGTACCGACCCTCATTAGAAGAATTCTTATCCTTTAGGTTTCACTTTTATTTTCACTTCCTCCAAATTTTGTCTGACCCCCAGGCCTGGTTATGCTATCCTTTTATAATTTTTCATTGCACGTTACACTTTGTGGCATTTATCTCAACCATACAGTGACCATTTTTGTGATTTATTTATTCAATATCTGATACCTCACAGAGATAGTAAAGTCTATATTGAGAATTCGCTTTGTGCTAGGCAATATTTAAGTGCTTTTTATGTGTTTTGTCTCATTTAATCATCTCAATAACCATATACATATATATATATATATATATAGTCACCTAATTTACTTAATTTATATACAGAGTACATCATGCAAAATGCCAAACTGGATGAAGTACAAGCTGGAATCAAGACTGCAGGGAGAAATATCAATAACCTCAGATACACAGATGACATCACCCTTATGGCAGAAAGCAAAGAGGAATTAAAGAGCATCTTGATGAAAGTGAAAGAGGAAAGTCAAAAAGCTGGCTTAAGACTCAACATACAAAAAACAAAGATCATGGCATCCAGTCCTATCACTTCATGGCAAATAGATGGGGAAACAATGGAAACAGTGACAGATTTTATTTTCTTGGGCTCCAAAATTACTGTAGGTGGTGACAGAAGCCATGAAATTAAAAGATGCTTGCTCCTTGGAAGAAAAGCTATGACAAACCTAGACAGCATATTAAAAACCAGAGACATCACTTTACCAGAAAAGGTCCATCTAGTCAAAGCTATGGTTTTTCCAGTAGTCATGTATGGATATGAGAGTTGGAAAACAGGGAAAACTGAGCGCTGAAGCATTGATGCTTTTGAACTGTGATGTTGGAAAAGACTTTTGAGAGTCCCTTGAACTTCAAGGAGGTCAAACCAGTCAGTTGTAAAGGAAATCAGTCCTGAATACTCATTGGAAGGACAGATGGTGGAGCTGAAGCTCCAATATTTTGGCCACCTGATGCAAAAACTGACTCATTGGAAAAGACCCTGATGCTGGGAAAGATTGAAGACAGGAGGAGAAGGGGATGACAGAGGATGAGATGGCATCACCGACTTGACGGACATGAGTTTGAAGAAGCTATGGGAGTTGGTGATAGACAGGGAAGCCTGGCACGCTGCAGTCCACGGGGTCACCAAGAGTCAGACATGAGTGAGGGACTGAAGTGAACCGAACCTTATGATGCAGAGGTTTTAACTGTGCTTGTTTTATAGAGGATGAAACTGATTAAACTTAGAAAGGTTCATTATCAGGTCCCAGGTGATGGGCTTGGTGCCCGCCTCCACAGGCTACAATCCATGCCTCCTGGTGTGAGAACTGCAGGCATCTTTTCTAAACCTTTTTCCATCGAGACAGATTAAACAGAAGCAAAGCTCCCTCCCTCCAGGAAGTGACTGGATCTTTCATCTTCTGAACCTCAGGCAGCACTAAAACACCTCTGGGGGCTCCACCAGTCACTCAAAGTTGCATCTCAAAGATATAAAGCAAGTTAGCTTAATTAGACAAGACTCAAAATTTGCTCTCATTTTCTCATTTTAATGAGCAAACCTTTTCCCCATAATAACCACCTGCATATTTCAAGACACCACATTCCACCATAAAGATAGAAAGTAAAGCTGGGGTCACGGAAGAATTCACAACTCAAATGAGATCTGAAGGAAAATATCTTGCAGCTCTCACATGATGAGATGAGCAACATGTTTTGAGGATACAGGACACAATGGAATTATTGAAAGTTTAATCAAGTGAAGTTAGGTGATCGCCTCTTGTTCATCAGCAATAGCCAAGAATTTCCGGGAGGGGTGATCTGGTGCAAGAGACTTCCAGTTTAGGAGAGTGAGGGGAGGAAGCAACTGGTAGAGAGAGAGGGGGTTTTCTAATTAGCCTCTGTAACCAGCAGAGAGCAGGGAAAGAATTATTGAAGGTGTGCTATTTTGTACAATCCGTAGGAACTTCTAATCTGTCCCAACCCCCTTAATAGAGGATTCACATACCAAAACACCCAATGCAGCTCAGGGCACTGAGAACCTAAGCTTTGACATTAGGCAGACCTGGGTTTGAATCTGAACTCTATGGCTTGCTTGTGTGCGAGTTTCTTAACCTATGGGGCCCAACTGTCCCATACATTTGTGATAATAAAAGGGACTATTTCATAATGTTGTCGTGAGTGGTACATGAGATAAATAAGCAAAATACTTAGCACTGAATCTGGTGTGTCACAGGCTTTCCGTACATGTTAATCATTACTTCATAATGGCAACTTGATCTGCCAGTGAAAATAATCCATTCCTTTCAACGTTCATTATTTTTTTATACCTTAATTATATTTTATGGAAACATGCTAAACCAAAGTGCATTATTTTCCAGGCCTTTTCAGTAGAATGTATGAAATATAAGTGAAGATTTTTTTATTCTGTTGGGCTTTCATTAGGCATAATATACTTCATTGTACAAATGTCAGCAATACAGGAGTCTATAAGTTGAAACTGGATGTCTGCTGGGTCTGCTCCTGTTCTCTAGGTAAAGACTCAGACTTTGTGGCATGTCCTTTCTGATTTTGGATTTTCTTGAAAGTTCCATCCAGTGCTGTGACGCAGAGCTGTTCTCATCTATAGCTGTGACAGTGTGGAGCACCGTGTGTGCTTACACGGTGCCAGCCTGCCAAGCTCTCTAAGCTCCGGACTTAATGATTCTCCATCTTTCTGCTTCTGTGAGCCTATGGCCTCCTGCTCCTTTCCACACTAGGTATACTTTCTGATGCCATTAGTTTAGAAAACAAAAAGTCAAATCCATTATCAGTTCAGTTCAGTTCAGTCGCTCAGTCGTGTCCAACTCTTTGTGACCCCATGAATCGCAGCGTGCCAGGCCTCCCTGTTCATCACCAACTCCCGGAGTTCACTCAGACTCATGTCCATGGAGTCAGTGATGCCATCCAGCCATCTCATCCTCTGTCATCCCCTTCTCCTCCTGCCCCCAATCCCTCCCAGGATCAGAATCTTTTCCAAACTCTTCGCATAAGGTGGCCAAAGTACTGGAGTTTCAACTTCAGCATCATTCTCTCCAAAGAAATCCCAGGGCTGATCTCCTTCAGAATAGACTGGTTGGATCTCCTTGCAGTCCAAGAGACTCTCAAGAGTCTTCTCCAACACCACACTTCAAACGCATAAATTCTTTGGAGCTCAGCTTTCTTCACAGTCCAAATCTCACATCCATACATGACCAGTGGAGAAACCATAGCCTTGACTAGATGGACCTTTGTTGGCAAAGTAATGTCTCTGCTTTTGAATATGCTATCTAGGTTGGTCATAACTTTTCTTCCAACCCATTATAAGAGTAGGCAATTAGGATAGTAATTTCAGCTATTTCAGATGTATAATATGTTTCATATTATTTCTGAGTTTGTGATTATACGATAAAAATAAGGGTAGCATCCCAGGAAAAATCCTAAATGAGACTTCTGAAGATCTGATTTTTAGTCCCAGCCCTGCTATTCAACACTAGCATGAACTTGGAAAATTCACTGAACCTTACCAAACCTCTGTTGCCCCATCTATAAAATGGGATTCATTAATTCATTCATCAAACCTGTAGTTAATTATTGCTTTCTATGTGCTTAGGCACATTTCTAGGTGTTGTACATGTAGCAGTGAAAAAAAAAAAAACAGGGTTATTAGGCCTTCTAATAAGTTTCATCAAGGATTTTTTTAACAGACTATAGCCCATGATATAAAATATAATTTAACTCTTAGAAAACAAGAAAGTACTCATGTATTTGTAATACCATCCACCCAAGATTCTGTGATTCTATAAAGTGTGAGAGAGGGGAAGGGTATCCAGAAGGCATGCAGTTGAGAAACGCTGCTTTACAGTTGATAAAATGCTCTGTCCATGCTTATTCCATCCCTTAGGTTTTCAAAATGTCTCCCAAATATGGTGGCAGGGAGTGATATGAAAAAAGGAAGAACTTTTCCCTACATACAAAAGTCAACCTTGTTTATTATGTGAGCTGGACCCCTGACATTAGCACCAGGATGCTCAAGAACAAATTGGAAAGCGAGCCTAGACTGAAGCTCTGCAGTGTCCTTTAGCAGTCTTGCCTCTCAAGTGTTTGTTTACAGATAGTTTAATACATCAGTGACAGGAGAAACCCAAAGCAAGTGGCTCCAGCCACTGATAACGAAGACCAGCAAGACATTATAATGGAATCCATCTGGTAACGTGATAGAGGCAGATGTGCACACCTTGGGTGAGGATTTCCATTCATTGGGCTGAAATCGGATCATTCTCTCAAATATCCAGTGATGCTGGTTTGTTGTTGTTTATTTTCTAAGTCCTGTCCTACTCTTTTGCAACCCCGTGGACTATAGCCCACCAGGCTCCTCTGTTCATGGGATGTCCCAAGCAAGAGTACTGGAGTGGGTTGCCATTGCCTTCTCCAGGGGATCTTCCTGACCAAGGGATTGAACCCAGGTCTCCTGCACTGGCAGGCAGATTCTTCACCATGGAGCCACCAGGGAAGCCTAGTGATGTTGGTATCACTCTCCAGCCTCACAGATGACAAAGCTGAGGTTCACAATGGAAGCCTCTTCCAGACTGTTTGCCGAGTATGCTTCTTGGTTTTGCAGTCCCATTAGGAGTCTCCCAGGAGCTCAGGTCTCTCTGGGTTGAGAGGTTGTCTCTGGGTCCTAGGCTCCTGACAGTATTGCCTGTCTCCAAATCTTTGCTCCTCATATCTTCTCTTCCTGGCCCTCTTCCCCATCTTTAACACAGATCTTCCTATTAATTTTTCTCTACCATAGCACTTTTCTTCTAGGCACTTACAAAGAGATATCATTACATTTTCAAATGTGTTAATTTGTGTACTTTCAGTCTTCATCATGATGTCAGAGTTCATGCCCGTTGGGTTCACTACTGTATTTCCAGCACCGGGTACATTGCTCAATAAATACATATTGAATGATGAGCGGAAGAAGGGAAGAAAGTCAAGCCAACTCATCACTTTTATGTGAAAATTCAAACATAAAATAAAAATGAGATTTTCCCTGATGTCATGTTATGAAAATATTCAAATGCATAGAAAGTTGAAAAAATTGCATAGCAGTGATTCATCCATTGTTAACTGCAGTTCTTTCAGGGAAAATGGAATTTCAAGTTGGGTGAGTTGGTTGTGACACAAATAGGCACCAGACCAGCATCACTAGCAAATGCTTTGGGGGTTTTCATTTCCTAAGAATTGGTTCTACACCTTGTGACCCAGAAACAGCACCTTGGACAGAAAGCTCCATGCGCCCACACATGAGGCTCAGGCCTCTTTACAATTCCTTTACTCACCTGGTGTCTTACAAGGTCAGGCATTGGGGGAACAAGGACAAGTCTGGGCCTGGAAGCCTAATTAAGGCTGAATTACTTTTCTGAGTCTGTTTCTTCTTCTGTGAACTGGGGATTCACATCTCATGCCTGACCATTTCATTTTCCCTCACCAAGATGGGATGATGGGAATCAGATGTAGGACATTGTCCTTTGTAAGCAAAGTGCTGTTGTGATTAGGGATTATTACAGTTGGGGGTATACATAAAGCATCCGGGTATCTGTTTATTTTCCTTCCTGCTAATTTGCAGTGTTAATGAAGAATTCCCGGTTGACTCCCAGCATCTGTTATCGGGCAGGACTTTGGATGGGAGCTGTATGGCTCCTCCTGCAAACATGAAATTGAGCCAAGGGCAGACCTGTGAGGGCCTCTCAGATACCTCTCACTCCCCGAAAGTCAGAGTCCTTTGAATATTTTGCCAAGTCTCTATCCCACTCTTGGAAGAAGTTTTGAGCTCAAAGAATACAGTCGTTTTTGTCCACCCTTTCCCCTTCTCTGGCTGTAGGATTTCTGTCTCACATCTCCCCTCCCACTCTCTTTCTTCTCCTCTCTCCCAGACTCAAGCTTGTAGGGGAACTTTTGCCCTGAATTTCAGCAGGAAGCACAACTAGCAACCAGATGTCTGACTTTTTCACCCCATTGGCAAGGATTGGCCATCTTCCCTGTAAACTTCCGGCCTTTTCCCCCTCCCCGTTAGATCTTTCAGCTTCTTCACGCCCCGTCTCCTTTGGCTTATACACACGAACACCCTCCAGAGGAAAAACAAAAGGTAGCCTGCAAAGTCGTGCAAATGTGCTGAGTATTTATATACCCAATTCAGGAAGAGAGTCTTGCTGGATGTCAGAGGAGGTGGGGGTGGGAAGGGTAGCTGGTCAGTTCTTGGATTCATTTGGTTCATCATTAAATTCAGATCCAATGAGGAATAGGTGGACTTGATCAAAGTGAGAGGTAATTAAGTGAATTTGCAACTTAAAATAACACACAAGTGAAGATCAATGCAAATTCTGTTACCATCAAAGTGTTTGGGTGTGAAAAAATAATAGGTAAGGCAGCTTTCTCAGCTTCCAGAATAATGAACGTGCTGGAACTTCTTTGACAAAAACCAGAGGACTTTGGTGGAAAAGGAAATGGCAACCCACTTCGGTGCTCCTGCCTGGAAAATTCCATGGATGGAGGAGCCTGGTAGGCTACAGTCCACGGGGTCGCAAAGAGTTGGACACAACTGAGCAACTTCACTTTCATTTTTTCTATAGTTCCTTTCAGAGGAGATGGCAACCCACTCTAGTGCTCTTGCCTGGAGAACCTCATGGACAGAGGGGCCTGGTGGGCTACAGTCTATGGGGTTGCAAAGAGTCCAACACAACTAAGCAACACACACACACACAGAGGAGTTTGGAACTAGGAAAGACCTTAGGGAGCAGCCCTATTCTTTCCGTTTGCAGGTAGAGAGTCTGCCTAGTTAGAAAGGACTTGCCCCAGGTGCCTGGCTTGATAGCAGCTCTAGGCTCTACTTATACCTTCCCTTGAGATGGTTCTGGGTTTCCCTGGTGGCTCATATGGTAAAGAATCTGCCTGCAATGCAGATTCAGTGTGATCCAGTGTGATCCTTGGGTGGGGAATGAGATGTTTCTGGTAAAGCAGAGTGGCAGTCAAAGGGCGTGCTTTGCCTGCCTGCTGCCCGCTGCCTCCTGTCCTCCTGCCCTTGGGCCTTTTTCTCAGGGGTCACCCTGAGCCACAGCCTTTGCCACATAGCAGCAACGCCTGTGGGAGCCACCAGCCACCCAATAAACACCTTAAGGGGGAGGAGAAGCACAAGCCTTTATTTGTTTAAACATAAGAGAAAATAAACCCAGAAAACACTCTGGTTTTTAAGTCAGCACGCTTGGGCTATCTACAGGCCACAGGGATCAAGCTTTTCCCAAAGACTCCAATGGAAAGCAAGTGGGTTGTCCCTGGAGGCCTTTCACGTGGGCTTTTGAGGAATCTCACTCCGTTGTACACAGCACTGTGCCCTGACTCCCTTCCCATGGACATCTGTGTTTCCTGGTGCACATCCTCATTCCTCCAGCCCCAGGTGTGGGACTCTGGTCAGGTCTGGTCTCTGCATGACTTAGTTTCCTCTCCTAGAAAAATGGAATGATAGAAATTAAAAAAAAATTTTTATTGGAATATAGTTGCTTTAAAACATTGTGTTAGTTTCTGCTGTTCAGCAAAGTGAATCAGCTCAACATATACATATATCCCCTCTTTTTCGGATTTTCTTCCCATTTAGGTCACCACAAAACACTGAGTAGAGGTCCCTGTGCTATTCAATAGGTTCTCATTAATTTTCTATTTCATACATGGTGGTATATGTATGTCAATCCCAATCTCCCAGTTCATCTCACCTCCCCCTTGGTATCCATACATTTGTTCTCTACATCTGTGTCTCTGCTTCTGCTTCGCAAATAAAATCATCTACATCATTTTTCTAGATTCCACATATATGTGTTAACATTCAATGTTTGTTTTTCTCTGTCTGACTTATTTCACTCTGCACAACAGTCTCCAGGTCCATCCACATCTGAATGATAGTTCTTATTCGATATAGTTGCGCGGAGATTATGTGAAATGAGGGTGATCACACTTCGCATTCAGTAGATGTTTAATGCACTTTAGTTCTCTTCCACGCCTCTTCCTTCCATAAGGGAGGACTGTAAACATGGCCCTGAGGCTGTGGCCTCCCCAGGACAGTCAGATGCTTCTTCAGCAAGCGCCATAGCGTCCTGTCTCCTCACTCACCTGCGTCTTTGTCCTGCAGCCCTGGCTGCCTTCAGCACAGACTGCTCTGGGCCCTGAAGGATGTGTTTACCTTGTCTAGGTGACTAAGGCTCCTCATGCTGGCAGCATCACTGTGAGAAACCTGTATCCCTTCTCTCTTGGGCCCGTAACCAGGGACTCTATCCTGATGTTTCTAATTGTTCACTTCATAAAACCTGAAATTTTCTTCTAAAAAGAGACACCAAGGCCCCAACATTAATGTAAATGAACCCCAAGGGGTGCCTGTTAGCTTTGGGCCCAGAACAATGAGCTAGTTGGAAATGGTAATGAAAAAAAGCAGCTGACGCTCATAAACCTATGCAGCAGTGGGCAGTTCAGTTCCTGGGCAGTGGGTGACAGCCAGCGTTTATAGCCAACCAAGATGTCAGTGGGTTCTGAAAATGATTGCCCGAGGAATACCAGGCTGCCAGCAGGGACAAGGCTTATCTATAGATCCTGTCACTTGGTGGGAGCCACCTGTGATGGCTGAGTGCCCAGGGATTCAAGTTCTGAGAATACCCTGTGCATTGAAGAAATATGTGAGACCTAAAGACAGTCAACTGGAGTGTCATATGAGAAGCCCCAAAGTCAAGGGACTTGCTTCATGGATTTCTGTGGGTGCATCTTCAGGCTTCAGCCTTCCAGCTGTCAAATAAGCACACTAATACCTGTCCTCCCAGACCCCCAGCACTGCTTTGTTTGGACATTGAATGAGATGATACATTTGGAACTTGGAACACTCTATAAAGTGAGATGTGATGTATGAACAGAAGAGTTTGGCAGGGTGAGCTGAAGTATCAGAGTGCCTATTTTACTCAGGTTAGGCTCAAAAACTTATTCATAACACCTAAGACTGATGAGAGAATTGAGGTGTATACATATAATATAAATACAATATAAAACATATTAAATATATTTGAAATGGTACTGAATTAAATAGCTATTGTATATGAGGAGTTATTGTTTTCAGGGCTGTCTTGTAGTGACTGATCTGAGCTCATGGCCAGAGCTCCAGTTTGGGCTTGTACTTTGCTTTTTTTTTCTAATCATTTCTGGTCATGTGGATGAAATGTCCATTCTTCCCACAGCAGTCCTGCATTATACAAAGAGGGGTGGTAGGCTGAGTAGACAAAGCAATGGAGGATTCTAGAGACACAGTAGTTCACAATGCACGAGAGATCTAACCAGTCAAGGTGCCATTTCTTTCCAGAACCTGGCAATCACAGTGCATTGCAGACTTAGTACACACTTGTCCACCTGCAGGGCCAAGCAGGGATGTAACATCATCTTCAGTGAGCCTTGGACTGTTTATATAGATAACTGATGGAGTCCAAGACACAGGAAATTGGGAAGTGTGTGTGTGTGTGTGTGTGTGTGTGTGTGTGTGTGTGTGTGTGTTTCCTGCACAGGGAATGCAGAACATCCAACAGGAAAAAATGGTAAGCTCCCTGGATAAAAGAGAGGATACAGGGGGTCTCCCCAGCTGTCTCTCTGTACACCTCCATCCTGCCTGTGTTTCTCTCAGGGTTTCCTTGGACCTTCTCATTAGTCATGTGCAGTCTCAAGTGGGCCTTTCTGGCAGGTGCTGAGTGATGTCTCCCACACTGTGCTGAGCATAAATCCCATGGTAAGTCCAGGAACAGGGTCCATGTGGCTGCGTCTGAGCACATCCCTCAGGAAAGCACAACTGAGTACTTCACACACTGCCAGCAGGGGTAAAAACTGGCACAGCCTTTTGAGAACACAATTGTGGCAGTCTTTCAAAACTAAAGATGCACCTACCATTTAACCCAGCTTTTACTTCGAGAAATCTGTCTTATTGAGAAACAAGTACACACATGCATAGAGGAAGAGGCATAAACCTGTTGACTGCTGCAGATCAGTAAAAGTAGGAATCAGAAACAGACCAAGTGCCCATCCCAATGCACAAAGATGGGAGTGTGCTCACTATGGTATGTTTGGAATCGTAGAAAAGGGAGATCATGCAAAATCCATTTATAGAAGCTGTTTAAGATATTGAGGTGATTTAGTATGCAGACTAGAGTGGCACAGAAAGCTTCCAATTACACATTGAGTAGAAAAGGTAGACTGCAAAATATTAAAAGTAGTGAAGTCCCTTTCATTAGCATATGCATAGAGACAAGGTCTTGATGAATAGATGTAGAGCCATTAATGACTCTTGCCTTGATGGGAGAAGGGGGTGGAGAATACAGGCAATCTATGCTTTCTTATTTATCTCTATAGTGCTTGACTTCTTCAAGATGAAGAAATACTAATTTTGAATGTTAAAAAAAACCCCAGTCAATATGATTAGGAAAATGCACATCAACAAACCTGAGGGTAAATAAATCTAAGAGGCTGAGGCTGCCTGTCCACCCTTGGGGTATTCAGAAAGGTTGGAGTTGCAGTGTCAAGGATCCAGAGAGGTGGTTCGATTCAGGCACTTCTGTGGGAGCTTTGGTAGGAAGTGATCATGTTTTGCTGGACTTGGATGGAGCACAGGCAGCTCAAGGAGAGTGTTGCCATTGCCTTCTCCAGGGGATCTTCCCAACCGAGGGATCAAATCTGAGTCTTCCACATTGCAGGCAGATTCTTTACTGTCTGGGACACCAGAGAAGCCCCTTCCCATTGAGGGCACCAAATGCCAGTCAGTTTCAGAGCAGAGGAGCAGTTGGCCCAGTGAGGATGCAGGGACAGCCCTTACCATTCTCCTCCCGCAAAGCTGCCATGCAGGGAGGCTACATCAGAGCTGGCTCCTCCTCAGGAGAAGTTCTGGGTCTGAGCCATCTGGGAAGGAAGGGTTTCCTTAGGACCAACCCATCTCACAGGCGGGAGACTCAGCACATCCCCTCTTTCCCTCTTCCTTTCCTCCCAGAGGCCCCAGAAAAACTTTTTTGATCCCTTTTATGACTCTCTAACTCTTAAAAATGTGGTTCCGGGTAAGCTGGACTAGAAAACTCTGACGGTACACTGGGGAGCATCAGTTCTGGGAAATGACCTTTAGTCAGCATCCTGAGTGTACAGTAATCACCATCCTGAGTATATAATGCTCTGAAAGATGAAACTGGCTCTATGGGAACTTAGAATGATGGAATCCCTCTAGTCCGGGAGTTGAGAAAGGCTCTCTTAAGGAAGTGGGGCTGAGCTCTCAGAGGTGAGTAGGAATGGACAAGGGTGGGAGGCTTGGGAGGGAGCACTGTGGTAGACACTCCAAGCAGAGCAGATGGTGTTGTGAGCCAGGGGGACAGCAGGGACGGTGGGGAGAGGGGGACCAAGGGCAGAAGGCAGGCAGTGAGAGAGAAAAGAAATGATTTGTATGGAGATACACGTGACTACCAGCATCACTAGCCCCTCCACACACACACCACCTCTGAACATCTTATTTGGAAACATATGGAGGGCAAACTGGTCAACCCCAAAGGATTTCTCACAGGTTTGGATCCCTCTTTTTACTAATTATTTAATCCTTTACTGAGAGAGAAACTAAGAGTTGAATTGACTCAGGTGCCTGCTAACTAAGAAACAATGAGAAATTAAGATAAGGGGATCTGAACTGAGTATGGTAAAAATACACAGTTGACAGTCTAGGTTTTATCTTTGTCCTTTGTACTGGACAGGAATCCGAAATGCCAGACGGTCTAGTTCAAGGCCATGCACTCCTTGTCCGGACTCCTGGGCCTTCTTCCTTCCTCAGGAAACGCAGGCCATTGCCTGTGGACTCGGACGCCCAGAACTTTTCCCTCTTGAACCCAAAGAACACCCTACTGCAAGCCTCGGGGATTTCACTCTGCCAACCTTCCTCTCACCCTCGCAGACCCGGGCTCCTTTCTCTGGGTGACTCTGCACAGCCCCTTCCTGATACCACGGCACCCGACCTCCAGCCCCCTCTGAGCCACAGAGAGTCCTCACACGCACCTCCCGAGCCCCAACCTCCCCTGCCCTCACATGCCGCTCCTTCATGGCCTCCACTTTACTCTACCATTTTATTCCCTTTGTCCCAGGCAGAGCTCACAGGCCCCTCTGACCAGATCCCTTCAGGCACCAGTAATGGAGGGGAACAACAGTAATGAAAGGGGAATGGGAAGGACTCTCTCTAGACCCCTGGACCTCCACAGCCACCCACGCCCTGTCCCCCTCTCTCCACCTCTTCCTCAATAGCCAGCCTCCCATTAGATACAGAGTGCCACCTTGGCACCCAAGGGTGCTGGGGATATCCGAAGACCCCTTCTTAGAACGGGAACCTTGGAGCTGTCTGGTCTGAGGAGTGACAGAGGTGGGAGGCCTGGCCAGCGGGTGGAGAGCCCCTTTCTGTGAGTTCTGCCTCACAGGAGCAGGTATTCCCCAGAAAGAATACATTCTGGTCCCACAGGACCAGATTCATGTGGAGTTAGTTGCCTTCATTCACAGATTCGGTGGGCCACCATGAGCCTGTTCTCCTTATGGAGAAATGGTCTGGGACTGTCAGACTGGGTTTCTGGAAAATGAACTAAAATACAAAGAATCTTGTTTATAAAGATAAGAGGTTCTTAGCATCTTGGTGATCACAAACACTTAGAATGGGGGTAAAGGGCCCAGAAAGATGTCCATGTGTAAAAATGCCCCAAACTCTGCACACAGCACGGGCTCCATCCTGCAGAGGGCCAGGGAGAGTGAGGCTGGCCACCTGAGTCCCCGTCCCCAGGCCAGAGAGGGTGAGAGCAATCGAGCTTCTCCTGGGTCCAGTCCCCAGGTCCTGGCTGCAAAGAGAGAATAAGTGAAGAAGCACCTTTCTTTTTTCTTTAGGGATAGCACCATCACACAGAGGCCCTTCCTCTCTCCTGCCATTTCAGCTGCAGCAGAAATTGTCCTCCAGGTCCCGAGGTGAGCAAAGTGCTATTTCCAATGTTTTCATTAGGGAAAAGTCTACAGAATTCGCCCTACAGCCGTGAACCAATCTGTTGAATCCTGATCAGCCAGCACACACACACACACACACACACACACACACACACACGGGTCAAGAGACCAATCTCTATGGTAGAAATTTATCTGGGCACCAAACTTGGCTGGAATGTTGACCAGGGCAAAGTAAATGAGGTTTCTACAATTCAAATCAATAAGCCAGCAAACAAACAAAAATCAAGATCTCATAAAGGAATGAGAGCAAAGTCTGAAGGAACCCTGGCTTAGTCTGAGACTTCTCTATCCCTTAAAAAAATTTTTTTTAATGTATTGACTTACCATGTTGTATTAACTTCTGTTCAGCAAAGTGACTCACATATATATATATGTGTGTATATATATAATCTTTTTAATATTCTTTTCCATTATGGTTTATCAAAGGATATTGAATATAGTTCCCTGTGTTGTGCAGTTTATACATCCTATATACAATAGTTTGTATCTGCTAATCCCAGGCTCCCAGTTCTTCACTCCCTCACCCCTTTCCCCCTTGGCAACGTGAATGTGTTCTTTATATCTGTGGTTCTGCTTCTGTTTCACAGATATGTTGATTTGTGTTGTATTTTCAATTCCATATATAATTGATATCATGCGGTATTTGTCTTTCTTTTTCTGGTTTACTTCTCTTGCTATGATAATCTCTGACGTACATGCACATTGTTGCATACCCATTTAAATCTGTAATGAACTCACCTTGCCCCAATCCAGAGGACAAGAAATGAAATTGTTTTCCCTGTCTACTTGGGGTGTTCCTCCTAGATTTTAGCTCAAGGTAATAAGAGAAAAATTGCCTTTTGTTTATTTTGCATTAGAATTCAATCAACAAACATTTACTATGGGTCTTCAATGCACCACTATCCATAAAACACCACAACAAAGCATCGGACAGGTGCACCCCTACANCACACACACACACACACACACACACACACACACGGGTCAAGAGACCAATCTCTATGGTAGAAATTTATCTGGGCACCAAACTTGGCTGGAATGTTGACCAGGGCAAAGTAAATGAGGTTTCTACAATTCAAATCAATAAGCCAGCAAACAAACAAAAATCAAGATCTCATAAAGGAATGAGAGCAAAGTCTGAAGGAACCCTGGCTTAGTCTGAGACTTCTCTATCCCTTAAAAAAATTTTTTTTAATGTATTGACTTACCATGTTGTATTAACTTCTGTTCAGCAAAGTGACTCACATATATATATATGTGTGTATATATATAATCTTTTTAATATTCTTTTCCATTATGGTTTATCAAAGGATATTGAATATAGTTCCCTGTGTTGTGCAGTTTATACATCCTATATACAATAGTTTGTATCTGCTAATCCCAGGCTCCCAGTTCTTCACTCCCTCACCCCTTTCCCCCTTGGCAACGTGAATGTGTTCTTTATATCTGTGGTTCTGCTTCTGTTTCACAGATATGTTGATTTGTGTTGTATTTTCAATTCCATATATAATTGATATCATGCGGTATTTGTCTTTCTTTTTCTGGTTTACTTCTCTTGCTATGATAATCTCTGACGTACATGCACATTGTTGCATACCCATTTAAATCTGTAATGAACTCACCTTGCCCCAATCCAGAGGACAAGAAATGAAATTGTTTTCCCTGTCTACTTGGGGTGTTCCTCCTAGATTTTAGCTCAAGGTAATAAGAGAAAAATTGCCTTTTGTTTATTTTGCATTAGAATTCAATCAACAAACATTTACTATGGGTCTTCAATGCACCACTATCCATAAAACACCACAACAAAGCATCGGACAGGTGCACCCCTACCTCTTCCCTACACCACGGAAGTAAGTCTGGGTGCAGTGAGTCTTCTCACAGTCTCCCCTGGGTGTCTTGTCATCCAGGAGTCATGCAGGAGGCCCCGCACTTCAGGAGGGCATGACACTAAATGCCGCCTAGAAGGGTGAAAGCAGCACGCAGGGCTGGGTCTTCGGGGGGCCTGTTTGCCCCAGACAGGCTCTCCCAGCTCTTCAGTGTTCCATCTCACTCCCATCAGCGGGTGCGCAGGGGGGTGAGACACGGTCCATACAGATAAGGGCCACCACAGCAAAGTGGCACAAAGCCCCAGGAGCGCCAGCTGAGGTGGGCCTGCACTGGCCTTGCATAAAAGCCACAGGTGAGAGAGAAGTCCTGAAACGTTAGTGGAGAGCTTGTCCTCTGAGCAGCCCCAGCTTCCTCCTTCCCTTCGGTAGCCCCATCTCCTCCCTGAGGCCCCCAGCCTTCCGCTTCCCTGGGAAGGCAGCCTCCTTCCCCGAACGCCAGCCACGGCCTACGAAGCCCTGGGCTGTCTTGCTCGTCTCTCCAGGTGCAGCCCCACTGGTTTCTCTGCCCAGCGTTGGTCTCCCCTCAGTTGCTCCTTCTTGCCTCCTGTCCCTGGGGTCCTCACACACACGGTTCCCTCCTCTGCTTGAGGGTTTCCCCTGACTCCCTCCCCTCCCCGGCCTTCACCCTCACTAAATTGCCTCCTGCTCACCCTTCAGGTCTCAGCTTAAGCATCTCTTTGTCAGAGCAGCCTTCCCTGTCCCCTGGTTCTGGATCACTGGTCCTTGTTCCTTTTCATACAGTGTGGTTATTTGATCAATACCTATCTTCCCTACTAGGTCATACGTGCATCTGTGTGGGCAGGGACTAGCCTGTTTTTGCTCACTGTGTCTGACGTCTACCACAAAGTCTGTGATTACCTACAGAGTGGGCAATCAGTAAATGCCTGGTGAACACTTGGATGGATAAATGGATCAATAAATGTCTTATATGGAGGAAGCTTTCCATACGAAGCAGATTCCCTAGCATTCACTTTGTATGCTGGGCTGACAGCAGTGGAGTCTAAGGAGCCCAGGGTGTCCGCCAGGCCCACAGCAAAATTGTCAGGAAAGTGGCCCAAGCTAATTCTAGAGAAGTCGCTGTGACTTGTGCCCTGTGGTTTGACTGGAACCAGCCTTATAGCTCTGGCCATGGTTGCTCAGATGAGGTCTGACGCCCCTGCCAAACTGCAAATGAGCTGGATGTGAAGAAGCCAATACTTTTCTGAGAAGGACTGGCATGCAGTTCTACCCAGGATAATTCATTCTGGGTGATGGTAGATATGGTGGTTTCTCTTAAGAAATCTAACTACCAGGAATTCTGGAAAACAGAGAAAAGAAAAGGAGGGTCAGTCACTCTAGGCCTGGCTCGGTCCACAGGCACGCCCTGAGCTATTGTTCTAGGAGACTGCTGGACAACCCAGCCTCAGTAGCTCGGAGACCATAGTGACTTTATGGCTAAGGAAACCACATCCTTGCCACACCACATGCCACATAGCTTTGTAGTATGCCTCTTTTTATCACTGGTGACTCATGTCCATCTCTTCCTTTCAGTTTTAAGGAGTAGGGACAGATCTAGTGACCATGAAGATGAGGAATAGTTTTCTCTATATGTGTTCATCCTCATAGTGCAGTGAGTAGAGAAAAAACATCTCTGCTTCCTTGCTAAGCTTCTCAGGAGTCTCTAGAGGCAGAAGTTAAGAACCACTTGGCACAAAAACTTGTGTCTAGTGTCTTTTTCTCATGCTCAGAAAGCTGTGGCACGTTAGCCTGCTGCTCGAATTGTTCACGGCATCCTAGCAGCTCCAGAACTGCTGGAGTCCTTAAGGTGACAGAGCGTAGACCTGGCCTGCTTGTGAATCAGTGCTAATCACCAGCACCCCAGGTGTTGAACCTCTCCGGAGTCAATGCAGATACGGGTGCCTGGAGGTCTGGGTGCCTCTTGTTACTCCAATTTGTTTGTGGTTATGTCAGTGTTGCAAAAAAAGAAAAAAAAAAAACAATAGCAACAAGCAAAGTGAGAGTGTATCCATGTCCATGAGATTGCTCATAGACCTCAAAAATGAATTCCAGCTGTGTGATGATGTGATATGTAGAGGGAGAGAATTTAAAAAAAAAATTGCAGTTTAAAAGTTTAGTTCAGGCAATGCTGATCAGAATAAAGGGGTGTTTTGGGTCCACCTTATATAGGTGGATTGGAGAGGGAGCCATGTAAGCCTGTCTACCTGGCTTGACTGCAGTCCATGTGAGCAGGGGCCCTGTCTAGTTTTGTACTCTAAGTCATTCTCAACATCTGGCCCAAGGCCTGGCACATAACAAGCCCATCACAAATGTTTGTTGAGTGAATAAATGAATGAGAAATGAGGTCTCAATCATGAAGTCAGAGATCAAAATAGACAACTGACTGAACAAAGAAATATGGAGGGAAGGTCAAGGAGAGAGGTGAATGTTCTTTCCCACTATCTTTATCTCCGAATATCCTTATTTTTCATGGAAAAAATAGAGGAACATTGGGACCATTCCCTTACATTATAGTGCCTGGTATATAATATTAATAGATACTCATCCAGTAATCATAAGAAAATAAGATAAATATTTTAACCCATATGATAAATAGACTTCTTTCCCGTGGTCCTGGAAACCAGAAGCATTCCCAGATGGCTTTTGCTCAGACCCTAGAGACATCAGAGATAGGACTACATGGGAGCTCAGACATCTCATTTTTGGCAGAATGATCTGGCAGGGGGCTCCCACTACCCCATCCATGATACGTTCAATGCAGGCGAATTGGTTGACTTCTTGCCTCATTTTTTAAATTGTTTGAACTCTGATTTTAGCACACAGTATGATAGCATTCTTACCAAAACAGGTTTGTTCTAGCAACACAGATGAGATCAACCCCCTTGGACTGCTTAGCACAGCTCCTCTCTGCAATGGAAACATTACACGCCATGATTCGGGTGGCCAGAGTTGACTTAGAGGAGCTTAACTGATTTGATTCATCAGTTCAAATCACCTTTAATGTGGCACATTAGTAATGCCACCATATTGTAAATGATACATCCACAGAGGCATTAGTCACTATACAAATAGAATTAATAGGTTTCACTACACTTCAAGATAAACATGTTGGAACAGTAACTCCATTCACTTCGGACCTTTTGAGCTTGTTCAGGGCCCTTACCTGACTGTTAGAATAAACACAGAGTTTTATGGCCTACTTGCTCTGTGTGACTTCACCATCACCAAGTGACACACATCCAGTTTAGAAATTACAGCTGTGTCTGTCCATACATTTATTTATTCATTTATGTGTTTGTTAATTCATTCATCATTCATTCATTCTTTTATTTAGTCACTGAGATTGTTTTCTAGATCAGTTCAGAAAGTATTGTGATTCTTTGACTATTATCATAGGATTCACAAAAACCATTTAGTCGGGGTGAGTCAAGAGAGCAGGCAGTGCGCGTAATGGTTAGAGCAGGAGTTTGGGTGTTGGACGCACCTGGATTTGAATTCTAGTTTCACTGTGAACAATCTGTATGAACTCAGACATTGACTTCACTTCTTTGAGGCTCCATTTCTATATTGTAAAGTGGCTGTGAAATCCCTCACCTCCAACCTTCTCTAAATTGCCTATCTCTTCCTTCTATGTGACTCTCACTGGGCCAAGAATCATATAAAAATTTGTGAGGACCAAGCAGACCTCCTGAAGGAGGCATTTAACTTGGCCTGGGGAGGAAAGGCAGGACCTGTGGGAAGGACCATTCCCTGCAGAGGTTACTGTGAAAGCAGAATTAAGTTGATGGGAATGTTATGGCGGGTTGGGAGTAGTGGGTCAGCTGACACCAGCTTACTGATGGGAAAAGTGGTGGTACAGGGGCGTGGAGGGAGGAGTTAGAAGGGTCAGGGTTGTGGAAAGCAGAGAGTGCAAGATATTCAAGAGATTACAAAATTTGAGGAGTAGGAAATGGGGCCTAGGTACAAAATATTTCAACCAAATTCTATTATACTTTTCAGTGATCCACAAAGCATTTTGCAAACATCGGTGCTTAAAACACACCCTCCAAGGTGGAGTCAGAAACATATCTGGGAGTTGCAACCCCAAGCGGGCTGTAGAAATATGTCTATTCACAATGACTAATTCCTTAATGGCTGTGCCTTAGTTTCTTCATTTAGAAAAAGGAATTTGATGATATTAGTAATAGGAATTACATTGTCAGTTTTCTATGACATTTAGTAAAATATGGAAAGCACATTGCCCTGTACTTAGTATAAAGTCTGTGTTTGATCAATATTAGCTATTCTTATTGGGCTTTCCTGGTGGTTCGGTGGTAAAGAATTAGCCTGCCAATGCAGGAGACACAGGTTTGATCCCTGGGTCAGGAAGATTCCCTGGAGAAGTAAATGGCAACCCACTCAAGTATTCTTGCCTGGAAAATCCTACAGACAGAGGAGCCTGGTGGGCTATAGTCCATGGGGTTGCAAAAGAGTCAGATATGACCTAGTGACTAAATAGCAACAATTTATTATTGCATGAAGTGATGTCTGGAAAGATGTTCCATTCACTTATTGACCATGGTTATTTCTACATGTGTGATTTCAAGTAACTTTTACTCTTTAATTCCTTTTCTGTATAATCTGAAATTTTCTAGTAAACATGCAATATATTTTTTTAATATTAAGCTCTTTTTCAAAAAAATTCATATGAAATATTTCAGGATATGTAGTCTAGAGGGATGCAACTCTGCCTGTAACAACTTTTCAAATGATCAAACTGCAGAGCTCAACCCTTAGCACTAAAAACTCCGTTTCAGAAAAGGGTCTTTGTTTTTCATTTTCACACATGAATGGTCTATAACATGCGTGAGCTTTCTTTTTTTAATGAAGCAAGAGATTCTCAAAGGTATGAAAATTCTCTTTCATTGTAAATGCTTGGGCTTATAGCTTTGAAATGACAGATTTTATTTTCTGGCTTCCGATTTTCCATCAAATGTTCAAGGAAATTGAAGACAGAAGACCAACAAACATTCCCCCCTGGAGACTGAGCTTCACCAGGACAGAGAAAATATCACTCCACCTTTGTATTCTGAGTTCTTGGCCCAGTGCTGGAGGCACAGTAGGAACTAGAGCAATATTTAAGCTGAATGAATAAGTGAATGAATGACTCCTAAATCTAAGGGTTGAGTTTTTGCTTGGGAAGTGGGGGAGTGACACCTGTTACATATTAAAATTTGATTAGGAAATTTTAAAAAATTAAGTGCAAGCAAAATGATTTTACTAGGATCAAACATAAAGCTGATCTTGAAGCAGAAAATCCCGTGACTGTTTATTGAGGGTATGGGGCACTCCAGGCCTGATGTAAGTGTTGAGGATTCAGTTGTGAAGAGGAGCTTAATTCCAGTGGAGAACATAAACTTTGATCAAGTCATGACATGTGAGAAGAGAGACCCGTGAGGGAAAGAGTTGGATGCTCTGGAAGTGTATGTACACTGGATGGAGGAGCAGGTGGAGTGGAGTGGCAGAGAAAGTTTTTGTAAGGAAGGGACCTCTAAGCTGAGACTCAGGTTGGTGAGAAGGAGTGAGACAGATGAGGAGTGGTGGACAGGCATTTCAGAAGTTACCAAGGTGGAAGGTGAGCACAAGTAGGAGACGGCACAGCCATCAAGCTCTAAGTTGGAGAGTAGCCTGTGGCATGCGAAGAACAGAAAGAAGGTTCTCTGTGGGCAAGTTCATGTGAGAGTGTTGGTGATGGCAGGGACCTTCTCACTTGGGGAGGGGCCATGGTAGAGGGTCTGGAGTTTATCCTAAAAGCTATGGGGTGGCCTTGAAGAGCTTTACATCGAGTTACCATAATCTCAACATTTACATTTTCAGCACGTAGTATCTGTTGGGTGGTCAAGGGACTGGAGCAAGGCTGAGTAGAAGCAGCCAATAGTCCAGGTGAGTAATGATAGTGACCTGGACTGGGATTAAACCTGACTATCAGTGGCTGGAAGATGTAGAGAGAAGTGGATAGATTTAAAGTATGGTTTGAAGGTAGAACTGATGAGTCTTGATGCTAGATTGTGGAAGGATGACTTGATTTAATCCCAACTACTCCGTCCAAACAGGGGGCTTCCTCGGTAGCTCAGTGCTAAAGAATCCACCTGCCAATGCAGGAAGACACGAGTTTTATCCCCGGGTCAGAAGATCCCCTGGAAAGGGAAATGGCAACCCACCCCAGTATTCTTGCCAGGGAAATCCCATGGACAGAGGAACCTGGTGGGCTGCAGTCCATGAGGTTGCAAGAGTCAGACAAGACTAAACAATAAAAATAACAACATGTGCCAGTCACTGTCCTAAGAGCTTAACAAGTATCTATTCATTTAATCCAGATAATAATAACTCTATAAGTTGATATTACTGTTATCTGCATTTTACAGATGCTGAGACTGAGGTACAGAGTGGCTAAGAAACTTCTGCAAGGTCACACTCATAGTAAGCAAGACAGTCCATGTTCAAACCAGGAACATAGGGTTAGCTTCAGAGTTGTCACCACTATGATTTTGTCCAGTTAAAGAGCATTTGGGAGAAGGAGAAGTTTCTGTCTCCTTCCCCTCTCACCATTACACTTCCAGATTTTCACCTGCCGCTCTGGATTTGTGGCCGAGTGCACATGTGGTTTGGCTCATCTGAGACTATGTGTCTGAGGATGAAAACTGAGACTGTAGAACCAGGGAGGTCAGTTGAGTTAACTCAGAGGGCGTTTTCCGTCAAGAGGAACAGATGCTGTTTAAGTCAGGAAGAAATGAACGTTCACTCCAAGCCTCACTTTAGAAAGCCTCTTTGTTTTATGACTCTGGGTGCAGGCAACCCTTTTAATTTTGTGTTTTGGATTCTGGCCACAGGAGGCCTTCTTTAATGTAGCAGATGGCTGGAGACAGGCAAGCCTGGTTTCTACATGAAGCAGCCTTCCCTAGAGAGGAATCTCCTAATTACGTTGCTCTGAAAAAAGAGAAGAAGAAAAGATAACTTAAAATGGACACATTAAGTTTACACCACACAGAAAATAACCACTGCTTTAGGCATCTGCAAGCATTTGGAGATCAGGAAACCTTTTGAGAATCTGATGAAAGCTACAGACCTTTGCTGCAGATTTGTATATAGTAACCTACACAGAAACGTGCATATTCATTCCACGGGGCTCATGGAGTCTCTGATATCCATTCCTGAAGCTTAAAAGTCCCTGGCAGCAAGATTCCTGTGCTTCCAGCAGAGGCAGCTATTACTCTTTTACTTTCCTTTTCCTTTTTTCAATACATTTTGTATTGATTCTCAACTTTGTGTTGTGATAATAAAGGGTCTGTGGAATACTAAGGGCTCATTTCACACAAGAACACTCAAATTTTACTGGAAAAAAAATCCTTTCAAATATAGGGTAAAGTCACTTTAGTGTATTCTCTGGTTGGCACAAAACCCTGGCTTGCTCTGTAAAACAAACACTAAAGTGCAGTTTCTTTTGAAAATCATAACACAATTTTTTTTCTCTCTGGGATCTTGGGGTATGTCATTGTACAGCATTTCTTTAGAACTTCACTCTTCTCAGTACTTTTCTCAGTTTAGCTCTGTCTTCTGCATTGCTTCCAGTATTAAGGATGGAGGGTAGGGCTAATTTGTCCATTGACAAGCATACAATTTTCAGAACTTGGGGGTTTATTGTTTCCCAGACACTGTCGAGAGGGGTCACACAAACTTGGACATTTATTTCTTTGATGTCCACTTGCCATGGCTGTGTGAGGAAGTGAGATGTCTCTGAGGTGGCTACCAGCTCCCTTTATGGATTTCTGTGATGTCATTCATTGATGATTCCCTCTACACTGGGCAACTCCTTGGAATATCACCACATTCTTCCAATTCTACTGGAGGTCCACCAGTCATTTAGGGAGACTCTTCTGAGCTATAGCAAAGGGCCAAATTGAGATATATATTAAATATATTGAAACCAAACCCAATTTGCTTCAATTATCATATATTTAAAAATAAAAATTTAAAAATATGGAAAACTAAGTTAAGTATACCAGTTCTTCTTGTTCCATATATGCTCTCACATTTCCTAAAAATTACCTGCTTATAAAATTCAGGGTGTGAGTATGTCACTGACCAAATATTTAAGCTGGTTCTTTACATCAAATGAATAATTAACACAGTTATTGCAAAAGTTCAAAGAAAGGGCTCATATTTTCCCTAAGCATCAACAGAGCTAGAAGGAAACTGTTTGGGGCTTAAGTCAGGGTTGTGAGCTTCAGCATGATTGCTGTTTTGGTAGATAACTCTCTCTTGCTCGCTTGCTTTCCTCCTGGCTGCTCTGTCTTTGCTGTGTGTTTCTCTAACTGCGGTGGGCTGAGGCTGCTCTTTGCTGCAGCGCTAGGGCTGCCCACTGGGGTGGTTCCTCTCACTGGGGCACGAGCTTCAGTAGCAGCGGCCCGTGGGTCAGTAGCTGGGGCCCGCGGGCTCCGGCTCTGTCGCTGTGTCCCACGGGCTTAGCTGCTCTGTGGCATGTGGGATCTTAGTTTGGGGACCAGGGATTGAACCCACGCCCCCTGCATTGGCAGGTGGATTTTAACCGCTGGACCACCAGGAAAGTCCTGGGCCGGATAAGTCTTGGTGGAAGAAAACCGTCCTGCATATCATGGAATGTTTAGATCCCTGGCCACTACAGAGTAGATGTCACCAGCACCACCTTCCTAGATGTGACAACCAAGATGGTATTTTCCAATATTGTCAAATGTTCCCTTGGGGCCTTTGGCACCCCTGCTTGAGAAGCACTGGCGTGAGTATTCCAGTATTAAGCTTCTCCATAAGTAACACAAAACTGAATTTTGAAGCTGCTTCCGTTTGACCTTTCTGGTCAGGTGAACGCTAAACTGAAAAGGCAGTTTGTCTCTTTTGATGCCCCACCAACTAGTCTATCTGTTCGGGTTGTCCTGTTCTACGTTTGCTTTTAGTCCCTGTCCCCAAAATAGGGACTTCCTTATTCCTTTCCTATGGCTCTGACAGGCCTGTTCATTTGCCATCTGATAGTCTTTTTTGACTCAGCAATGGCACTCCACTCCAGTACTCTTNGGATAATTTACAACTCTGTTAGGATAGTCATAACTGGTAGGCTTATCTGAAGCTTGTCCTATATCAGTGCAGTTTTATTGTCCTATAGGACATTAACCAGGTTTCTACCCAAATAAGTAATCTTATTTAAGCATTAATTTTCTTTAGCTACTCTTAATACTTCCTTCTTTCTAATTCTTTTTGAACCATCCTTACCATCATGCAAGTTCTATCATTCATTGGTGAATTAAATATTTGACATGTACTCACTTTATGTTCATATGAAACTTATATATTTAACTTCTTGAAAATTATACATTGACACCGCTATTCTGTTAGAGTCTGTACTTTAAACCCTTTGTTCACAGCGTTTTGAATTTAGCAGATGTTCAGGAAATAGTTATCAAATATTTGAGGGGAATATTACAGAAAAAGCAACTGGATTTAGAATAAAAACTTGCTTACATTCAAATGGCTTCGATATAATAGTGAAACTGGATTGGAAAACCTCAATTTCTAGTTCAAGGACATTTTTATTGGCACAGGACAGCCTGAATACCATATATAGGACTAGATATTCAAATACTATGGTTATTACATGCCTGGGATAAAATATTCTGTTACCTGAAATAAAACTGAAAAATGGTATAACTCCTTTAAACATTATTATGATATTCAATCACCTTTATGGATGTCAAAATTATGTATAACTGTAATATAAAGTAGGCAGTTAACATAACAATATCACCCATTCCATATGTAGTGAACCATTTTACTACTGTAATACCCAGATATTAAAATTTCAATAAGAAAAAGTAATAAATATGAGTTATTTTTAGAAAAAGGAGAACAGGTCAAAAGAGTGCCATATTTTTTCAGTTTTTATGAATCATAATATTTATATTACAGGTTCAAAAATGTGCATTTGTAGAACAAGAGAGAAAATCACACAGTCTGGCATAAACTTACACTTATCTTTCAGAGGATAAATTCTAAAAATCTGGCCAAAATAATACCTTTGTTTTGACTTTATAAAAAGAGAGAAGGAGAGGACTTCCCTGGTGGTCCAGTGGCTAAGGATCCACATTTCCCATAGAGGGAGTCTGGGTTCGATCCCGGGTCGGGGAACTAGATTCCACATGCTGCAGTGAAGACCCAATGCAGCCAAATCAGTAAATAAATATTTAAAATAGTTTTTTTTAAAAAAAGAGAAGGAGAAAGAAAGGAAACCTAAGTGGTCATGAAAGAGTCTTGGAAAAGTGACTTTTGAAGAATGATCTAGAGTTTCTTAAAATAAACAGACATGCCATCACAATCACAAAAAAATATATGTTGTTGACATGTTTGGTGATGACAAAATAAGATACTAAGGAGATTCCTGTGGATGGAGGAGCCTGGTGGGCTGCCATCTATGGGGTTGCACAGAGTTGGACATAACTGAAGCAACTTAGCATGCATGCATGCAAGGAACAATATTTTCTCTAAATACGTAAGTTTTGAATACATTATATAAGTGTTACACCAGAAATCTTTACGAAAATCTTCTCGTGCAGAAATTTTAAATGGTGCTGTTTATTTTATGGCTTTTTTTCCCCCTCTAGATGTCCTCATTTGAGAAAATAATTATTCATAATAAAATTAATATGTTTGAATTACTGATTTTCATAGGCAGGATTTAATTTGATAGGTCATATTCTCCTGATTCAATTCAAATACTTGACAATTTCCTGTATGTAGATTTTCTACCCTGTCCTTAGAAGAGAGCTGTGACATTAAAGATAACATTGCCTCTGCCCTCAAGAAGCTTTTATTTTCATAAGGAAAAAATACATAAATAAATAGCAGTTATCATGAAAAGAAAAATGATACAGAAGTCCCCAAACGGAAGACAGTATTTTGCCATGGAGGAAATTATTGTGAAAAGATGATATTTGAACAGATTTTGAAACAATGGTTATAAATTCTACATTCATTCAACAAACTTTTAGTGATCTTCTACTCCCTTCGTGTGAAATGTGTGTGACCAGAGGTGAAGGACCTTGATCTTGACTTCAGAAGGTATACCATCTAACGGCAGAGATCGGAAATAGCAAACCGAAGTGTCCTGAGTGTTCGGACCAAACACCCCTCTGTGTGCAGGAGACCGAGGATCTCAAGGAGGCAGTCAGTTCAACCTGGGTTAGGAGGATGACCAGTAAAGAAACGGATTCAAAAATACAGAAATGGAGAGAACGTTCAGGAATTGAAAATGACTAAAAAATGTTGAGGTGGGAAAATGGTCATGATATCATAAATGAAAAAAAAAAGATAGATGGGATGCAGAACATGAGCTTATGTCAACAATGTTAGATCCGCAGATGCTTACAAGAGAAAAAGAGAAATCCCCATCATGGAAACCAAGTCAAAATGTGAACACTGGTGCTATAACAGGTAATAAGGTTGTGAGTGGATCTTTCATTTCTTTGCTTATTTTAATTTTCAAA
This sequence comes from Neotragus pygmaeus, assembly GCA_006410875.1. Lineage (NCBI taxonomy): Eukaryota > Metazoa > Chordata > Mammalia > Artiodactyla > Bovidae > Neotragus > Neotragus pygmaeus. The sequence goes on along the minus strand of SJYV01046830.1, from coordinate 573,770 downwards.
TCTGTTATAATGCATCTTTACAGAAGAAAAAAGATAATAGATGTTATTTTTTAAAGTAATCATAATCTTACATCAATCAGAATGACTATCATCCAAAAAATCTATAAATTAAATGAAAGGGAAAAATATGTAAATAAATGCTAAAGAGAATGTGGAGAAAAGGAAACCCTCTTGCACTGTTGGTGGAAATGTAAATTGATACAACTACTATGGAGAACAGTATGAAGTTTCCTTAGGAAACTGGGAATAAAACTACCATTTGACCCAGCCATCCCACTATTGGGCACATACCCTGAGAAAAAGCATAATTCAAAAAGACGCATATACCCCAATGTTCATTGCAATACTATCCATAATAGGTACAAAGTGGAAGCAACCTAGATGTTCTTTGAAAGATGAATGGATAAAGAAGTCGTGGTACATACATACAATGGAATATTACTCAGCCATAGAATGAAATGAAATTGGGTCCTTTGTAGCAATGTGGATGAACCTAGAGTCTGTCATACAGAGTGAAGTGGGTCAGAAAGAGAAAAACAAATATTGTATATTAATGCATATGTATGCTTCCACGGTGGCTCAGCAGTAAAAATCTGCCTGCAATGCAGGAGATGCAGATTTGAAACCTNAAATTGGGTCCTTTGTAGCAATGTGGATGAACCTAGAGTCTGTCATACAGAGTGAAGTGGGTCAGAAAGAGAAAAACAAATATTGTATATTAATGCATATGTATGCTTCCACGGTGGCTCAGCAGTAAAAATCTGCCTGCAATGCAGGAGATGCAGATTTGAAACCTGGGTTGGAAAGATCCCCTGGAGGAGGGCATGGCAACCAACTTCAGTATTTTTACCTGGAGAATCCCAGGGACAGAGGAGCCTGGTGGGTTACAGTCCACAGCGTCTCACAGAGTCGGACACGACTGAAGAGACCTAGCAGGCATGCATGCTTGTATATATATGGATTCTAGAAAAAAACAGTACTGGTGAACCTATTTGCAGCGCATGAATACACATGCAGGTGAGGAGAATGATCTTGTGGACACAGAGCGGGAAGGAGAGGGTAGGATGAACTGAGAGTAGCAACATATATACACTGCTATGTGTAAAACAGATTAACTAGTGAGAAGCTGCTGTATAGCAGGGATCTCAGCTCTGTGCTCTGTGCTAACAACCTAGAGAGGTGGGATGAGGGGGTGGGAGGAAGGCTCAAGAGAGAGAGGATGTATGAACTTATAGTTGATTCATGTTTTTNCCTGGAAAATCCCATGGACGGAGGAGCCTGGTAGGCTGCAGTCCATGGGGTCACTAAGAGTCAAACATGACTGAGCGACTTCACTTTCACTTTTCACTTTCATGCATTGGAGAAGGAAATGGCAACCCACTCCAGTGTTCTTGCCTGGGGAATCCCAGGGACCAGGGAGCCTGGTGGGCTGCCGTCTATGGGGTTGCACAGAGTCGGATACGACTGAGGCGACTTAGCAGCAGCAATAGTCTTTTTGACTATATAGATCTTTATTGATCTGGTTTTTTTATACCCTTTGGATGCTGGGTACTGTCTTGTCCTTTGGGAGGAGTTTTTCTTCCGGTATTCGATGTTATCATCTCTTTCTATTTAAGACCCAAGCTGAGCCTACACAGCAATTTGGAGAAGTTTGAGTCTCTGGTTGATTTGATCAGCATTTGGACACACAGATCAGGAAGCAAAACTGTTGGCTTTGAGATTAACCTGAGATTGTGAAAGGAATCCTGTCATCACAAATTGTTCTTTACATATGTGCAGTGACTACAAGACAGCAAACAGTTTGTTTTGGGAAGGATTTTACTGCCTGTTTGAAGGGAGGAGTGGCTGAAGTGTACAAAATATTTAAACCACATTTTTATGTTTTTTAATGTTCAACAAACCTCTCTGCAAACATCAGTTCTGGGGAAATTTTAAAAAAAGAAAAAAAGGATCCTCCAAGGCAGGGTTATGGGCACTTTTGGGAGTTGTAAAGCCATGCAGGCTCCAGAAATATGTGCTTTCCAAGGGCTGGAAATTTCTGAATTAACAGCAAATAATCAGTGAGTGTGACAAAGAGTTAAAGTACACAGACTTTACTTTCACAAACTTTATGATTTAGTAAAGAGTTTTAAGACATAGACCTGAGATTGCAAACTGACGGCCAGCAGGATAAATCAGGACCACGGGTCTGTTTTACTTGGCTTGTACAGTGTTGGCCTCCTGAATGTCTAAGAAAGAAAAAAGAAAGAATGAAAAAAAAGTTGCTACATACATAAAAATGAGATATTGTATTAAAGTCCAGATTTCCAGCTGTTTTTGAAAAATCAGAAGATCTCCCAAAACTGGGTCCTTATTTCCACATTCCCCCATGGTGACAGTTGGCTCAAGTGAAATAGCAGCTGCCCCCTTTGAACAGAGGAGGCTCTCTCTGGTTCTGCACTCAGGCCCACTACATTCCCTCGCCAGGCCTCTGTCCACATTTAAGATGACTATCCTTAATGCGGAGACTTGGACAACATTCACCATGCCTCTTCCCTCTGGAAAAGATGACTGAAGCCTGGAGCAAAACAGCTGCTTCCCATTTAAATTCAGGTGAGATGACCCTGGCTCAGAGCACCACTGCTGGCCATAGAGGCAGTGAGCAGTGGTCAGATTTGGGATGTATTTTGAAGGTAGCGTTAATAAGATTTCACGACGGTTTGGTTTAGAGAATGAGAGAGAGGATTTGAAAATGACTCCAATTTTAATTTTCATTTAGGTTAATTTATTTTAAAAAGTAAACCTATAGCAGAATATTGGAAAGTCAGCATTGAACTTTTAAAATAAAAACAAAATTATTTAAAAGATTTTCTTCACTAATACTCTCCAAATTGCATGCCCTAGATGGTACTACTATCATTTTCTGGGAAATGCCAACACTCTGGGGAGCTGGGAAGGGGAGAACATTGAGAAGAGCCCCAGCAACCAAGAGAAGAGATTTAGGCTCCTGCGCCCTAGATGGAGCACAGGGACCTCAGTCTATGGATTGCCACAGTGCACCTCCGTGTCCCCATGAGTCCAGGATGGTGTATCTTAAACCACAGGGGTGTCAGTACATGGCGGCCCTACTTTAGGAGCTACAAGGTCTGTCACTGCCAGACATAGTAGTCTCCAGGAGTTCCACACGGGATGGGTTTTAGAGCTGCATCCAGTAAGAAGATATTTGGAAGCTTGCGTTGAGGCTACTTTTTCACAGAAAGAAGACTCTCAGATTTATATTACAAATCATTAACAGTGGCAAAGTTATATCCGACGATATTTTTATTTACACTTTATACAGGAGGGGGGAGATCGCCAACTGTCCATGTCGAAAACAATTATTTTATTATAATGTGGGTTGATTTGGTTAGTAGAGACTACCAGTGGCTATCGTGGCGATGGGAACTAGCCGACTGCCAGTCCTGGGCCTGGCCATGGACGCGAGATGCCTCTGGCAGATCGGAAGCTGGGGTTTGCGGGCGCCAAGCCAAGCGCGGAGGCTTCCTCCAGACGCGGGAGCCAGGCGGCCCTTCCCTCGGTCTGTCCGGCAGCGGTCACTCGGCCGCTTGCGCGCATGCGCCGACCCCGCGGCGTCCTCCCCGGCTCCTTCCCTCCTTCATCCGGGTCCTGGGCGAGCGGGCGCCGTGCGCGTGTCCCGCTGCCGAGCTGCTAATAAAGTTGCGCTGAGGAGAAGCGCAGCGACGGCGCCGGGAGAGCGCGCGCCGCCGGCCCGTGAGTGAAAGTGGGGCCCCGGGACGGGCGGGCCAGTGAGTGGGACCGTGGGCTGCAGGCTTCGCCCGGACGCGGTTCTGCCCTAGCGGCCGGACTCGGGCCGACGCGGGGGCGGGCGGAGCGGAAATCACCCGGGCCTGCGGGGCGGGAGGTAGGCCGAGACNAAGTGGGGCCCCGGGACGGGCGGGCCAGTGAGTGGGACCGTGGGCTGCAGGCTTCGCCCGGACGCGGTTCTGCCCTAGCGGCCGGACTCGGGCCGACGCGGGGGCGGGCGGAGCGGAAATCACCCGGGCCTGCGGGGCGGGAGGTAGGCCGAGACCCGGCCTGCCGGGGTCCAGGCGGGCGGCGATGGGGCGGCTCGTCCGGCTGCGGAGGCCTTGCCTGCCCCGGGGGCGTCCCGAGGCGGGGCCAGCGCTGGCCCTCGTCCGGGCTCCGCCGTTACCACCCGGACTGTGACGGGAGGCGTTCAGGACGCCCTCGCGGGGATCCCCGGCCCCACTTCTATCCGGGGGAGCGGTTTGCCCTCCCTTGTGCGAGCGCCACCCTCAACACACACTCCTGGTGGGACTGCCTAGCCCGGCCGAGCAGCTTGGTCGGCTACATTGCAAAACCGTCCAGTGGCTTGATGAATCCGTGCCGCCGCCGTCGCTTTGTGTTTCAAAGATAAGGATCCACTCTTATCGGTGGGAATTACACCCCGGGCAGTTGTGACCTGCTGCTGCACTCAGCTGGTAGTTAGACCCGGTTTCTGCCACTTGCCATGCCAGTTTCCATCACTGCAAAGATTTCTTGTACTTTGTGTAAACTTTTGCTGCAAGGAAAACGACAAGCAGTATCTATCTGTTTGCCTTCATCATGTTCAACCCCTGCTGGGGTCTTTCACTCTAGTGTCAGGGCTCAGATTCATATTCTGTCTGCCCCCTCCCCATGCCCTCCCTCTTTCCTCTCTTCCCCTTTCAGCTGCTGTTATTACGTGGAGTTTGGAGCCTAAGCTTTGAAAACTCCCATGTGGCGCCTGTCTTAAGTCGGAGCATGCTCAGTAGCCAAAACAGATTTTGGTTGCAAAAAAGAACTGGGGCGAGGATAGTTGGGTATTTGGACGTTCGCCCACTTCCTAACAAAATGTTCCAATTCTGGTTTGGATGGCATTGGAGAGTGGAGCTGTAGGCCAGCCCAGAGGTGAGGAATGCCTGAACACCCTGGGCCAGATCTCTATCTTGATTGTAGAGACATTGTTTCCTGACCAGCTGGAGGTCTGGAGAGAGACAGGGGGAAAAGCATTCCTGGCTGCCCGTGCATTTATTTGGGTGTGGTACTAAGTGTATCTTGTTTACCTTATCTTTCTGTGGAAAAAGTTTTGAAGTTTGGTCGGGGTTGTCACATCATGCCCGTTGCCTAGGACCCCCCAAAGTGTTCTTATTTAGCAAAAAAACTGGATAGGTGGGAGGTTGTGGCTTGGCCTCACAAAAGTTGAGAGGAAGGGATACTGAAGTTGCTGTTTTCAAATTCTTTCGAAAATTCTGTTTCTAAACTTGGGTAGTTAAATTTCCTTAAATTAGAGCACCCTTATTGCCTGCAGTGAATTAGTTTTTAAACTTTAATTTGAAAGCTAAATGGTTGAATACCTTAGTCCCAATAAATTAGTAACTTTCCAAGCAGTTTAAAATTGTTCCTAGGTGCCAGTGTTGTGGAAGACAAAACCTAGACACAATGTGAACATTATCGATCTGAATATTTTTATGAGTGTGTTCCAAATAAGGATTTTTTTTTAGTTCTAAGGGCTTCCCTGGTGGCTTAGATGGTAAAGAATCTACCTGCAATGTGGGAGACCCAGGTTCGATCCCTGGAAAAGGGAATGGCTACCCACTGCAGTATTCTTGCCTGGAGAATTCCATGGACAGAGGAGCCTGGTGGGCTACAGTCCCATGGGGTTGCAAAGAGTTGGACATGAGTGTATGTTCAATTAACCCATGTACACATATAGATCTAACATATTATTTTCTTCCTCGTACTGGTATTTTGGTAACTTTT